>PITA01004155.1:56547-127746 GCA_004023965.1 Spilogale gracilis | reverse complement strand
CACTTAAGGTACTTTGGGTCCGGGGCCTCCTGGAAGCCAGCTTCTTTCCCTTCTTCTCTCCCACTGGAGCCCTCCCCCCATCGCTCTCCCCTCCATAGCACTCCCTCAGAGCATTTTTCCCCGGCCTCTTCTAGCTTGCTCTGGCTTCTGCCTTCAGTCTTTTCCATCTCTCTCCTCTACATCTCCCTCCTCGCCCGTTTCTCATCTCTCTCTCTCTCTCCTTCAAACCTCTTCCCCACGTTTCTCCCTTAAGCCCCTTCTCTCTCTCTCTCTCTCTCTCTCTCTCTCTTTCTCTCTCTCCCTTCTTTCCTACCTCTATCTTCCCCATTTTCTCTCCCCATCTCTGTCTGCCACATCTTGTTCCCCCTCCTTCTCTCTATCCCTCTCTGCCTTGCTCTCTCCATTCCTGCCCGGGGCCTGACTCCCCAGCCGGGGAGAATTGAGGGAGGGGGGCTCAGGCCGCAGGCCCCCCCCTTCCTGCAGTGGAGAAAATGGCTTGGCCGGGAAGGGGAGAAGGAGGGGGAGGGGGAGATGGGAACACACGGGGTCTGTGGGCCCATTCAAAGGATCATTCATGGGCTGGAGAGAGGCAGAGACAAAGAGACCGAGACGCAGAGACACGGCGAGAGCATCCCTAGGCGGAGACACGCAGACAGAGCAGGCTGGGGGGAAACCAGGCGCAGGGAGAGACATAGGGAAAAGAAGACCCCAGTGGACCGCCACGCACCCCCCTCCACCCGAACAGGCTTAGCTCCTACCTGGCTCAGCCCTGGGGCCGTGGTGCCTCCATCCAGGGCTCTGGGTAGGGGGCGGACAGGCTTCGGGCGGGGGGCGGCGGCCTCTGAGCCCCCGCGGCCTCGCAGGCCCAGCCCCCGCCCGCAGCGCCTTGCCGGGCGGGGGAGGGGGATCGCCCCAGCCCCGGGGGGCGGGGCCGGGATCCAGTCGATCCCCGGGGAAAGGAGAGGTAGGGGATGGGGTCAGGAGGAACCTGAGACCAGGGAACCCCGCAGTGGGGCCGGAGGAGCGAAAAAGGACCAACGAGAAAGGACTGGATTGGGGATCCACTGGCTTCGTGGGCCGGCTTCGAGGGACCAGAAGGTGGTACAGACAGATCTTAAGGGATCGGGTGCGGGAGGAGGTGTCCACGGCAATCCCCAGGGGCCCGGAGCCCGGGCGCGCAGGATCCGCGGTGCAGGGGCAGGGATCCAGCCGGAATCCTCGGGGAGGGGGAGGGATCTAGTCGATCCCGAGGGCGGGAGGGAGGGGGAGGTCCAGGGAGTCAGAGGAGGGCGGGAGCCCAGTCTGGAGCCCCGGGGTGGGGGTCGGCAGGGCTCCTAGGAGGGGAAGCGGGGGTAAGGGGGAGGCTTCGGGGGATGCTCAGCAGCCAGGAGGCCCGGACTCCTGGCTCCGCGCGCCAGGGCCCACCCGCCCCGCGTCCATCCCAGCCCGAGAGTGATGATCCGCCGGCGGAGCAGCCGCAGCAGCCCCGCGCGTCACCGCGCGGCCGCCTCCCCCGCCCCCTGCGGAGAGAGCGGCGCACACCCCTCGCTCGCACCCGCCTGCCCGCCCGCCCTCCAGTGTGGGGGGATTGGAGACGGTGGAAGGGGGCGGGAGCGGACAGACCGACGGATGGTCGAAGCTGGCCGTGGCAGGGTGGAGCCATCCCCCCTCCCTAGGTCTCCCACCCTCTGGGCTCTGGGGGTTGGTGGGTTGGGGACCCGTAGGAGGAGGGAACCATAGGGGCGGAGCATCATGTGAAGGAGGCGGGGCCTTGCGCCTGTGGGAGGGGCCATATCGACAGTGGGCAGGATTTGACTGCGATGGGTGGGGCTTGAATATCCGAGCGGCCGCCTCTTTTTGGAAAAGCTGGAAAGGAGGAGCCAGTGGGGGAAGGGGCGGAACCTTGCGTGGGGACTGGGATCTTTGGAAATTGGCCGGAGGTGGGGGGTAGGTGTTAGAAGAAGCGATCAACTTTGAAAGTGGGCCAATCCATGACGCAAATCCTCCAGTCCCGCCTCCCAACCCCGCCCCTCAGTGCTCCGCTCCTCTGCCCCTAATTGGTTCTCGTTTCTCCGCCCGCCAGACAGCTTCGCCACTCAGCAGAGGTTTTACAAAGGCGCAAGTACCCTGGTGAGGACCTGGACGCTGAAATGAACACCGTCCGGATTGGACACCTGTGGCCATCATTTGCATGGGAGACCGGGATTGGCTGGCCTCTCGGGCGGCCTGGGCGGTGTTTGTCCCGCGCGTGACCATCCGCTGCCATGGCCGGCCTGGGGGCTGCTTTCCGCCGCTTGGGCGCCTTGTCCGGAGCCGGGGCCTTAGGCTTGGCCTCCTACGGGGCGCACGGTCAGGGGGCTGGGGAGGGAGCTCACACTGCGCTGGCGATGCCCGTTTGGTGGTGGTGGGGCGTCTAGTGCAGGGGCGGGGTCTGTGGGAAGTGCCAGACAGCCCATGGAGCCTGACCCTTTTAAAGCCCCCAGCAAGGTCCAGTTTGGTTCCTAGAAGTGCCCGTGCGTGTTTCCACCAATCATAAGCCTCCTGGGGACACTCCTTGCCAGGGTCCACCTGGGTCCCGCCGGGCGTTGGGGCGGTCGAGGCCGGTGCTCCGACTGGTAACCTTTGCCTCTCCCTCCACAGGCGCCCAGTTTCCGGATGCCTACGGGAAGGAGGTGAAGTAACTGCGCTGGGGCGCCCCAGCTTCCGGTTCTCCAAGCGCCCACAGTCTGGGGTCGCGGCGGGAAGCGGCGGAGGGGCGGAGCGCGGGGCCCCAGAGCGCCGAGGGTCGCTAGCCTGCGCGGTGGGTGCCTCAGCTAGAGGCCAGCCGGGACTTCAGTTGGGGGCCCGACCGGAACCAGGCTCCGGCGTTGCTTAGGAAATGCACCCACCCCGACCCACCTTTCTCTCTTTCTTACAGCTCTTTGACAAGGCCAACAAACACCACTTCATACACAGCCTGGCCCTGTTAGGGGTGCCCCATTGCGGAAAGCCTCTCTGGGTAATCATGCCTAACCTTGACCAAGCCCCACCCGCTCCCTTTCTGTTTGCCGTATTCTTACTGGCCTGTATTCTTCCTTGTCTTTCCTTCAGGCCGGGTTCCTGCTAGCCTCCGGGACTACCTTATTCTGCACCAGTTTTTACTACCAGGCTCTGAGCGGAGACCCCAGCATCCAGACTTTGGCCCCTGTAGGAGGGAGCCTGCTCATCTTGGGCTGGCTTGCCTTGGCTCTTTGAGCTTCCTTTGTTTGATTTCTGGGTGGTACTTTGAGAGTTGGAGCAGAGCTGGGGATTAAAAGAGAGGCAAATAAAGAGCTTGAGTCTTGTTCATCTTGGAGGAAGAAGGGTAGGGATTGTCAATTTCTGGGCTCCCTATCCTAAGACTGAAACTTCCCTCTGGGGATTCTGTTCACTTCAGGTTGACTTGTTATGAAGTTCTTAGATCCGTGGGCATCAGAGTTGTAAACAGTGCTTGAAATGATGCAGTCTTACTGATATGCTCTTTATGGCCTGGGATTCTGTATTCTAATAAGCTTATCATGTGGTTATGATGCTCACGAGAATTTGAAGATGACTGAAGGTAGTGGTTTTTAGCCCTGTCAGCCCACAAATAATATGGAGCCCTCACTCTAGCAGTCAAAGCAGCACAGAAGGAGGGCCCTTAGTTACAAAAATAGTTTGGGGTTCAAAAAAAAATAGTTTGGGGTTCAACACAGAGGCAGACCATTATGTATTGGGAGGTAGTCAGAAAATGCTGCACAGTGCCCGAGACAGAGGTGGGGAAGGGAAGAGTAAGCTACTCCTTAATCTTCAGTGTGGGATGGGTGGAATTTCTGAGGCAGGAGAGTGAGAAAAGGTGGCAGGCTGGAGCGCACCCACAGTAGGTAGGGAACCAGAAGAGATGTCGGGGGCAGCCAGGGACCATCAAGTGGTTGTCATGTGTCAGACACACGTTACAAGGAAATTTAACTGAAGAAGACCGACACCATCCTTTCCCCATGGAGTTGCCCATCTAGGAGTAGAAACAGACAACTTCGCATACAAATGGGTCATTGTGAGTTGTGCTTTATGCTTGAAGGAAGAGAACAGGGAGGCAGGGGGACAGTGGGGTACTGAAGGGAGTGTTTCCCTTAACACTCCTTTCAAGTGGGAAGGCCTCACAGAGGTCCCATTGAAGTGGGAGCTAACCAAGTACAAGGTTGGAGGGGAAACTTTTTTTTTAAAGGCTTTATTTATTTACTTGACAGAAAGATGGTGAGAGAGGGAATATAAGCAAGGGGAGTGGGAGAGGGAGAAGCAGGCTTCCCATGGAGCAGGGAGCCCGATGATGAGGGCTCGATCCCAGGACCACGGGATCATGATCTGAGCCCAAGGCAGACATCCAATGACTGAGCCCCCCCAGGTGCCCCAAGGGGAAGCGTATTCTAGGTAGGAAATATAGCCTTCAAAACAGACTACAAAGGAACAGTCAAAAATCCTCGAGGCAGGAGAAAATCAGGTGCACCAGGGAAGGAGCAAAACCAATGTGGCTGATGGGTAGTGATGAGGGCCCCAGATCCCAGATGTTCATGCAGGCCTTAGCAGGAGTGCTTAGGCACGTGGAATTCATTTGTAAGGCAGCAGTAAATGGTTGAAAGGTTTCAAGTCAGAGAATGCTAGGATCTGATGTATATGTTTAGAGGACCTGGAGAACCCCTGGGAGGAAGGCAGTATGGCTGCAGGGAGACCGGTCAGGAGGCCCAGGTATGAGGTGATGATGGTGGCTTGGCTTAGGGTGGAAGAGATGGCCAAAAGGGCCCAGTTCAAAATGTATTTTGAAAGTAGTACTGATAGGACCTGCTGATGGACTGGATATAAGGGGAGAATGAGCGGGAGACTTCTGGTCCATATACCTGGCTGAAGGTGCTGGTACTCAAATAAGAAACAGAGAGAGGGGCAGATCAGGGGAGGAAAGTGAGCAGGTCAGTTTTGGACGGGTTGCTTCTGAAATGCCTGGGACACGTCCAAGCAGGTAGTTGGGAAGCTCAGGGAAGTTCTGGACTCAGGTTTACTCAGCAGCCCCCAAGCCTAGCCAGTCTTCCATCCCATCCCTTCCCCATAAATGCCCTTGGGGGGATCCTGTGAATTGCCAGGACATCCTGGTTGCGCGATCCAATGGATGGCTTTCAATCTTGTCTTTGGCCTCTACAGCATTGGACACAGCCTGTTGCTTCTGCACCACACCTGTTTTTCCCTCTCACCATGGCTGCTCTGCCAGCTTCCCCTTTGCCACCCAGTTTAAACCCATGGTTTTCAAATGTTAAGGAAAGTTAGAACACCTATGTATACATATTTTAATCTCAGCCTTGTTACTTTCCATGTTTGTGTATGTTTCATCAAGGGCACATCTGTGTGGTATGTTGGAGGTGTGTGCTTAATCTTTTGGAAGGTGTGCATTCCAAAAAGTACAGGCTGTTTCTCTAAATGGGGATTTTTAGGTAATAACCTTTAGCCCCATATCTTCGATTACAATCTGAATACTTTTAAACCTAGAATTTCTGTCTCCTGCCCTAGTCCCTGCTGAGCCCCAGCCTCCTGTAGCAGGTATAGTGTGTGAGAATGTTCTGTGGGGACCTGAAGGACGTGGTGAGGCGGAAGGGGGTGGGGTGTGTTCCAGACCAAGGTAGGGGCTTTTGAGGCAGCCCTGAAGCAGACAAGAACCCAGTGCACTTGGGACCTGAATTCCTGGTGGCCGGGGGCGCCTGGGTGGCTCCGTCTGTTAAGCATCTGCCTTTGGCTTAGGTCATGATAACCAGAGTCCTGAGATTGAGCCCCACATCTGGCTCCCTGCTCAGCGGGGAGTCTGCCTCTCCCTCTCCATCTGCCCGCTGCGCCCCCTGCTTGTGCTCTTTCTCTGTCAAATAAATAAATAAAATCTTAAAAAAAAAAAAAAAAAAAAGGAATTTTTGGTGATTGGCTTGAAGACCAGGAGATGGTCCAGGTGAAAAATGTGGATACTGGGGGCCAAATGGTGGAGGGCCTTGGGCTGAGATGTTGGGCTCTCTTCTGAAGGCAGTGGGGAGCCACAGAAGCATTTATATCCAGGGTGGAGGCATGATTTGAGGTGTATTAGTAGAAGATCACCATATTTCTTCATTTTGGTGAGGACTAAAATGCAGCCTCAGAGTGGCCTAGAGTGCCCGTAGCAGAGCTAGGACTGGATCCCCAGGCTCCGAGCTCACAGTCCTGGGCTCCTGCTGCATTTCCATCCTTTACCCCAGGCAGTGCATGGGGCAGAGCGAACCTCCGGGTGGAGGAGACCCCAACATCTGGAATGGCCACCCTCCCTGTGATGTGATCCTTAATACCTTAGCTTTGATCCTGCCAGTGGGAGAGGGGCAGCTCTTGAGGAACCAAGATACATAAGGTCTGTTTGGTAATTGGTCCCTATTATTGCTGCGCATTGGGTCCAGTTCTTGATGGTCCTACAAGGTAGCAGGAAGTGAAGCAGCTTGTTCTTTCTCACAGCCAGTATAAGCTGAGATTCACTCTTCTGTCCAGCTCCTCGTGCTAAGTTCTTTCCTTCTTGGACATACTGAGACAGTCAGACTCCAGCAGTGTAGACAGACCCTGGCGAAAAATAATTTGATACAGTGTGATCAGTGTTACACGTGGACATGAAGGCGGGCTCCTTCTGCTTTGGGGCACCACCTGCCGGGGTCTGGTGTGAATAGTTCACAAGAAGAAAAGGGACAGACCACACTGTGAATGAGTCAAGAGGGAGAACAGGGGTTCCTGGAGTGCAGGATGGAGCGGGTAGGCAGGAAATGACTGAACAGGAAGAGCAGAGCCCGATCAGCAAGGGCCTCCCGGGCAGGCCCAGCCTGAGTCAACTTTGCTTGCCTGTTTCCTCACGCTCTGTGTCCAAGCAAGCCATCAAGGCCCATCGGCTAAATGCCTAACCAGAATCTGACCATTTCTCACCACAGGCACCTCACCTACTACTCTGGCCCCTGGTCCAAGCCACCATCACATACCACCTGCTTTTTCCAAGAACTTCCTTCTTCCCTTGCCCACCTACAGCCTACTCTGGATAAAAGCAGCCTGAGAGAAAGAGACCCTGTAATACCGTGGTCCTCAGCTTTAGCTGCACATTAAAGTCTTCAGGAAATTCTCAAAAAGTTCTGCTGTGTGCATCTGATCCCAGATACTCTAATTGAGTTGGTAGGACTTGGGGCTCAGGCAGAGGTGTTCTGTAAAGCACCCAGAAGATTCTCTTGTGGCCAGAGTTGAGGGCCCCTGATGAAGTGTGTCAGTCTCATGTCCCTATCCAAACCCTGCAACCCTTCCCGTCTTACTCAGAATCTAATCCAATGGCCTTTGAGGCTGGATGTGACTCGGGCTCCTGTGACCTCTCACTTCTCCCTGGTCAGTTCCATTCCGGCCATGCTGGCCTCCTTCCTGTTCATTGAACAAGTAAGGCATGCCTCTCCCTCACGGATTTTACCTTTGTCGTTCCCTCTGCCTGAAACAGTCTTCCCCGGAAGTCTGCCTGGTTCCATCCTTGACCTTCTTTAGGTCTTTGCTCAACTACCACCTTTTTGGTGGTACTTTTCTTGCCCACCCTCTTCAGTAGCACCAGTCCTGCCCACCACCCCATATCCTCCTTACCTTGTGCTATTTTTCTTCAAAGCACTTGTTACCATCTGCCTTTTAGTACATTTTACATTATCTGTCTCTTTTCTACTAGAATGCAAGCCCCAGGATACCAGCAATTTTTGTTAATTTCTTTTTTTTAACTGCTGCAGATTCCTGGGCTGCCGGGTGGCTCAGTCGGTGAAGCGTCTGCCTTCGGTCCAGGTCAAGGATCCCAAGGACCCTGGGATCGAGCCCCACTTCAGGCTCTCCCTGCTCAGTGAGGAGTCTGCTTCTCCCTCTCCCTCTGCTCCTCCCCCTGCTTGTGCCCACTCTCTAATAAAGAAATCTTTAAAAAGGCAAACCAAAAGCTGCTGTGTATTCCTAGAAAATGCTGTCTGACATAGAATAGGTGCTCACTGAATCTTTGTTGAATAACTGAATTTCTGTATGTTTTTGTGGTTGGGGCCCTGTGGAATCTGAGGTACTAAGCGGTGCAGGGGGAGAGGTCAGGCACTTGGGTCTGAAGCACATGATGAGGAAAGCTGTGGGAGCAGCTGACCAGCCCATAGGAGCATGGGCATAGGGGCAAAGGAGCCCCACCCTCAGCTCCAAACCTGCTTCTCCCTGTGTCCATCTTGAGGGATGACCTCAAGGGGTGACCTGGTCACTAGACAGGGACTGAACTCCTCACCTCTACATCTCACCCCTCAAACAAGTTCTATATTACTGTCTAGGTGTTCCCCAAGTCTGCCACTTCTATGTGTCCACACTAACACAGTAAACCACTCCTCCCAGCTACTGTCAACGACCCAGCCAAGGAGCCTTCACGGTCCACTTGCGGTGTAAGTGGTTCTTCTAAAACACGAAATTGACCTTCTCCTTGGGTCTGACACTCTTGTGGTGGGCTCCATGCGGCCCCGGGGGGCCAAGTCCTAGCTCCCATCAGGCCTTCTGTACTCGTGGGCTGGCCTCTCTCTCTAAACTCTCTTGCCCCGCGGCACATAGGGCCCCAGGCTCAGGGCTTCCTCACTCGTGGGCCTCTCTGCTCAGGAGGCGGGAGAGGCAACTCCTCTCAGGATGCTTTTCTGCCAACCGCGCTGCCTCCTCTGGCAACCCACACCCCGACCCCCACTTCCCTGCACCGCACAGTCATTGCCGACACCGTTTGGCGGCCTGCCACCCACGTGGCCAGGGGTTCCTGCAGGCGGTACCGTAGTTGCAAGGTGTCTGTGTGGGTGACTGCGGCGTCACGGAGACGAGCCCGCGAGGCAGCCCCCGGGAGGCCGAAAGGGAGCCGGGGGCCAGTCCTAGAAGCCAATGAGGGAGTGTGAAGGGTGTTCCGCTGCGTCAGCGGGGCCCGAACCGCCCTTGGGAGGAGGAGCCTGGGGTCCAGCGCCGCGCAAGCTGCCTTCGCTTCCCACCCAGGGACATTGAACCCTCTGCGCCCACAGACCTGGCGGGGTCGCAGGCCTAGGTCTCCGCGGGCGGCTCGCCCCGGGAGAGCTTCCTCCGGTCGCCGCAGCGGAGCGGAGAAGGCGAGGGACGCCGACCGCCCCGTGCAGCCGGTGGTCCACCGCTCCGGGGAGAGCGGGCGTCCTTTGTGCGCAGGCGCGCCGCCCAGGCCCGGAGGGGCGGGGCATGGACGGGTCGAGGGGCGTGGTCAGATCCCGGGCCCGCCTCCTCGAGCTCCTGTGAGCCGCCGAGAGCTGGGCACCCCAGCTCTTCTAGGGGCTTCAGGTGAGCACCGGAGGCACCGGAGGGTCAGGAGGCCTCCCTGGAGGTCGGCCTGTTGGTCGGCCCGCGGGTCCATCTGTCCTGCCGTCTACCAACAGCCGCCTCCGCGGAGAATGGGAGAACAAAGGGAGGGGGCGGTTCTGGGGCCCCCGAGGGAATCCAGGGTCCCAGGTACCCCGCCCTGCCCGCTGACACTTTCGGTTTCTCCCTGAGTCAGAGGCGCCGCCCGAGAGACCCTGGGCCGGCGGCAGGCGCAGCCGCCTGTCCGCGTTTGCCTGTCCGTCTTTGTGTCTGTCTCTGTGTCTGTCTGGCTGTGCCCGAACTTGCCTCCACCTCTAAAAACTAAGCCTCCCGGACACCCCGGTATCCCGCGAACTCTCGCCCCTCTCTCATGGCAGGTAAGTGGGCACCAGCTAAGGGTCTCCGTTATCCCCCCACAGACTTGGGAGCTGGGCGTCGAACACATCCTCTGGGAATGTGCTCCGACTGGCTGCCTGGGGCCCCTCCCTTCCTCCCGGGGAGCCGCCGCCCTGCTCCCTCGCCCCATCTTTCAAAGCCTCTTCCCATCACATTTCTCCCCCTCCCCCCCGCAGCCTCGCGGCCCGTGGCCTAAGGGGAAGGGAGATGAGGCCGCGGGTCCCTTTCTAATCCACCCCTGCCCCCCCCCAACAGGCTACTTTCCCCCAAAAGGGCACGCCCCTTCACCCCCACCTCCTTACCCTGTGACTGCTGGGTACCCGGAGCCGGCGCTGCACCCTGGGCGGGGGCCGGCGCCAGTGCCCGCCCACGTACCTGCCCCTGCGCCCGGCTTCTCTCTCTTCCCCTCGCCCGGCT
Organism: Spilogale gracilis; assembly: GCA_004023965.1. Classification (NCBI taxonomy): domain Eukaryota; kingdom Metazoa; phylum Chordata; class Mammalia; order Carnivora; family Mephitidae; genus Spilogale; species Spilogale gracilis. The sequence goes on along the minus strand of PITA01004155.1, from coordinate 117,564 downwards.
CCGGAGCCCCGGGGCCTGCTGCCCCGTTCTTGCCATTGCTGGGGGTGCCTTCCGGCCTCGAATTCCTGGTGCAGGTGAGTGGGAGGGCGGAGGAGAGGAGCGACGAGGCGGGGACCCTGGCTTCCAGGCTTAGCCCGCTGACATCAGCTCCCACCCGACTCTCTTCCCAGATTGATCAGATCTTGATTCACCAAAAGGCTGAGCGAGTGGAAAGTGAGTGGAAGGAGGAGTAGGTTGGGCTTCGTGGCGGAGGGCAGAGAAAGTGGGCTCCTGGAAGGGGGGTGCCCGTGCCTGAGCCTCAGCGTGTCCCCCGTGGCAGCGTTCCTAGGCTGGGAGACCTGTAACCGGTATGAACTGCGTTCGGGGGCGGGACAGCCCCTGGGCCAGGCGGCGGAGGAGAGCAACTGCTGCGCGCGTCTATGCTGCGGTGCCCGCCGGCCCCTGCGTGTCCGCGTGGTGGACCCCGGTGACCGAGAGGTGCTCCGCCTGCTCCGCCCCCTCCACTGTGGCTGTGGCTGCTGCCCGTGCGGCCTCCAGGAGGTGGGCGGGGAGGGCTGGGCCAAGGGAAGGGCTCGTAGGCGGCGCAGGCCATCAGGGGGAAGACCACTGACGGAACAGGGTCCACTCGGAAAGAGGCGCGGGTGCGGGCGGGTGGGATGGGCGGTCAGTGAGGGGTGAAAGGGATGGGAGGTCTTGTGAGGGGAGACAGGTGACAGAGCGCCGCCCGTGAGAGCTTGGGCTAGGGTGCCTTGGTTTGGCAATGACCCTGTCCTCCTCCCACTCCAGATGGAAGTCCAGGCTCCTCCCGGCACCACCATTGGCCACGTGCTGCAGACCTGGCACCCCTTCCTCCCCAAGTTCTCCATCCAGGATGCAGATCGCCACACAGTCCTGCGTGTGGTGGGGCCCTGCTGGACCTGTGGCTGTGGCATGGACACCAACTTTGAGGTACCAGGAGTAAGGGGAGATTCCCGGGACCTTCATAAACCAAGATGGCAGCTTCAAGATGGCCAAACCCGAAGGTCAAGACCCTGGGCTCCTCAACCCAATCCACTGTGACTCCTACCACACTTCCAGTGTTCCCCCATTCAGAAAGGGCTGCCCCTGTGGTCTTAAGAAATGAAAACTTGGCAAAGGAGGTTTCATCTTAAGAACCAATGCTGATGGTTGCCAGCAGCCCTGTGTGGAAGGGGAAAGAGTGTAAAGCCAGACCTGATGTAGGGCAAGTCCACTGTGGGCTGGACCCATGTGGCTGCTTTGCAGGAGTTGGCGAGGCCAGACCCGGGAGCAAGCACGAGTTTAACTTGCTACGAGCCTGCAGCTTGCCCCGCCAACCCAGAAGTCCAAACAACCCCTCCAACCTGGAATCCGGGTGATCTGTGTCTTGGTCATCATGCATTTCTATCATCAGCCTGGAGAGCTCAAGTGGTGACACTTTCAGGGGCAGGCCAGGGACCCACCTCCGTTTCTAAAAGACAGAGGTGTCTCACAGACACTTGAGTTTTTTTTTTTTTTTAAGATTTTATTTATTTATTTGATAGAGAGAAACATAGCTAGAGAGGGAACACAAGCAGGGGAAGTGAGAGAGGGAGAAGCAGACTTCCCACTGAGCAGGAAGCCCAATGTGGGGCTCGATCCAGGGTCTCAATCCCAGGTCTCTGGGATCATGACCTGAACCAAAGGCAGTCGCCCAACCAACTGAGCCACTCAGGCACCCCTAGACACTTGAGTTCTTTCGGGGATAATCACCCGTGCAGATAAGGGAGAAATAACAAGTAGAAGCCCACAGACTTCCCAAGGCTTTTGATGAGGTGTCTGGCCTAAGCCTGCTTTTAAAAGTGGAGTCACCTTGGGGGCGCCTGGGTGGCTCAGTTGGTTGAGCAACTGCCTTCGGCTCAGGTCATGATCCTGGAGACCCAGGATCAAGTCCCACATGGGGCTCCCTGCTCGGCAGGAAGCCTGCTTCTCCCTCTCTCACTCCCCCTGCTTGTGTTTCCTCTCTGGCTGTGTTTCTCTCTGTCAAATAAATAAAATCTTTAAAAAAATAAAATAAAATAAAATAAAATAAAAGTGGAGTCACCTTGGTAGGTGGGTGGAGAATCTGATGGGAAGATCCCTGGGTGAGCTCTGGATGGGAACGTGGAGACTGTGCGGTCCTCACAGGGCCAGTCTCCCTTTTACCTAATTATGAAGGATCTCTTTTTGGGGCTGCGGTTGGGACCCCAGGGCTGGCCGGGAGAAGCCCTTCTTCATCTTGAGACTGGTCTGCCGGTGTGCCCCAGCTCTGGGGGACAGTGGGGGAAGGCAATGGGAAGGGCATCGTTCTAGCCACTGAAGAGCAAGCCTGGGAAAAGGACCAGGGAATCACTGTGAATTTCCACCCACGGCGGCAGGGGCCTGTTGCTGCTGGGACCAGAGAGGCCTGTGGAAATCTGCATCCTCACAGGGTGGCTAACTGCCGCCCCGCCCCCCATAGATGGGCATGGATTCCCTCTGGAGGAAGCTTGCATGGGATACTGGACAGGGCCCTTTGCAGATTCCAGGAAAGCCATCCTTCGGGCAGCCATAGCCTTCCAGAAGCCTGGGGGCCTCAGAGAGAGCAGCCTCCCCGGCTCCACTTGATCAGGTTACTGTGTTCAGGGCACTTACGGCACCAGCCACAGGTGGGGGTTACTTTGGAAACCAAAACCAGTCCAGCAGGCAGCCCTACTCAGAGACAAGTACAACACACTTCCACGTCTCCCCCCACTGATGCTCTGTTCTCCCGTATGGCCTTTCAAGAGCAACACATCAGAGCCCAAATTCTGATTTCTGCTGGTGACTCAGTTTCCCCCACTGTCACACAGAAACCAAGGCTGCCAGAAGGGTTCCCTGAGTGAAGAGCCGGCATGGTTTATGCGGGGTGATGGGGGAGATGAGTCATCCGCCCCAGTTGGGTTCTGCCCCTCCACCCCCAGGTGAAGACCCCGGATGAATCCCGCAGCGTGGGCCGGATCAGCAAGCAGTGGGGGGGGCTGCTCCGAGAGGCCCTCACAGACACAGAGGACTTTGGCCTGCAGTTCCCGCTGGATCTGGACGTGAGGGTCAAGGCTGTGCTGCTGGGAGCCACATTCCTCATCGTGAGTTGGCTGCCCCACCTCCCCACTGCTGCTCTCTCACTCCAGGCCTCCCCGCTATTGCTCTGCTCTCCAGGCTTCCAGCACTGCCTGGCTTCCTGCTTGGTGGGTCAGGGATCTTACAGGGACTTGTGGTGCCTGACCTGGGGTGAGGGGGCTGAGCTAGGCCAGCGCAGCCAGCTCTGTTGACAGTGCCCTCCTCTCAGGACTACATGTTCTTCGAGAAGCGAGGAGGCGCAGGGCCCTCGGCCATCGCCAGCTAGAGGCCACCTCGGGGTGCAGAGACCAACACCTCGACGGAGATCCAAGATGGTGGCCTGTCCCAGCCCCTCCTCAGAGGCCGCCCTGTCCCTCAATGCACACTGCAGGGGACAGACAGGGATGCCCGAGCATCTGGGGGCCACAGTACCCCACTCCTACCCTCATTCCCCGGCCTCTTTCACCTCGGCCCCAGAGAGGGGTAGTAGGAGAGCCCTTCCCTGGCGACCCCCCACCCCAGTCTCTGGCCAGCCCCAGCACACAGGCACACCTGCTTTTAGACTCTCCCTCCCCTCCCCTTCCTCCCACCCCCTCTCAGCCTCTGCTCCCCATGTGCCCTGTGCACTGCAGAGCCCTGGAGTTTCCCAACAGAGCTGGGCTGGGCCAGGGGATGCAGCACCAAAGATGGCAGTCAAGACCGCTTAAGCATGGCCCTCTGAGGGGGAGCCCCACCTCCAGTGCCAACATCCTTGCCCCCCCCCCAGGCCCTGCCCGTAGTTGGCACTTACTGCACTCCCGTGCCTTACGCAAGCACCCCGTCCTTTTCTCGGCCTGGGAAGGAGGCTGCATCTTTGTATGCCATATTCATATAAACTTTGTAACTTTTTGGCTACTGGAAGATGTATATAATGGGAGACAGAAGAGCAGGTGCGGGAAGAAACCAAAGGAAACAGGAAGGCTCGGTGGGGGCTGGCCTCTTTCATTACCCAGGGTGCCAAGGTCTGATGTCCTTGAGTTCAGGAGGGCAACGTCATCCTCCATCATGGTCCCAGCCGAAGACAAGGGGGTTCCAGCCATGTACCCCGAATGAGTAGGGTTGCTTCTACCGTCTAAGAGGGCTGCTCCCGGCTGTTCAGGATGGCTATTCCTGAGAGCCTCCGGAGCAAGGGAAAGCTTCCTGTGCGTGTGATGTGGGACAGCTCTGTCCCTCCAAGTTCTGTTGGTTGGAATATGTTAGGCAGACTGGACTAGATCCTTCCATGGACCAGCCAAAGGGGCTGGAGCCCTGAGAGGCCAAGGGGCACAGGAGGAGATGCTCATCCATGGCCAGTCCCCAGCTCCTCTTGCAGCTGCCGACCGCACGATCTCCCCAGGGAGGATCTTCTGCCCTCGTGGGACCCGCTCTGGTTCTGCTTGGTCCCACATGGCCAGGCTGGCCATCCAGGCTTGTATCCATGCCCACGGGGGTTAGCACTCAGGGCCGGGCCAGGACATAGCAACTGGCTGCAGAGAGGTCCCACTGGTAATGCTCCAGGATGCGTTGGCAGTCTGCCCTGGACCGGCTGCTCAAATGGAAGAGCTGGTCCACCTGCGGGGGCGGGAGGGAGGGCAGTGGGGGGGGCGGCTGCATGCCAGCGGCGGGGAACCCAAGAGCAGAGTCTGCTTTACCTTGAGGTTCCGGATGGCAGAAACCACATCTCCCCCCGTGGCCCTCAGTGCTCCCTGACACTGCTGGTGGGTGACCCCGTGCACACTCAGCTCCACCTGTGCGGCACAAAACCTTGCTCAGGCCACTGCCCCAGCCTGGAGCCCCCTCTGGACACCAGCCGCTTCAGGGAGAGCTCACCTCCATAATCATCCTCTGCAGCTCGGGGTCAGGGCAGGGGCGTCTGGAAGGGATGGTGGCTTTGCCAGCTCCAGGAGCTCCCGAGGGCTGGCCGTGGGGGGGTTCCCTTTTGGGCCAGGGAGGCCGCTCCCTGGGGGGCTGGCTGGGCTGAGAAGTGCTGGAGGCAAAGGGAGGGCAGGATGGCAGGCCTGGGGCTTCCTGGGGTACAGCTCTGGCATGGCGAAGTTCAGGAGGGCTCGAACCACCCCCTGTGGGGTGGGGGCCCAGGGACAGAACAGACTCCAGACTCTTGGAAATGACTGTACAGTTGAGAAAAAAAGAGCTTGAGAAGAAGCCCAGATGTGGGGCCCTGCCTTCTCCCCACTCTGCGTTGCTCTTGGGGTGACTCTCGGCTAGGGGCACAGTAAGTTGTGCTGGGCTTGCACAGTGGGACTGCAGGCAAGGCAGGGGAGGCCCCAAAGAGCCAAGATGGCAAGAGCTGGAGGTGGAGTGGGCGGGTCCTAAAGTCCTGCTAAGGCTGTCAAGTCACAGGTGCAGTTGGGACTCCTGGCAGGAGGGGCATTCTTGATCTTAGAGACCCCGGAGACTGAGTCCCCACCAGCCACACCCACCTTTCATCCTCTGCAGGGGCACCTTCCTTCTCTGGCCCCTTGCTGGAGGTAAATCCTGAAGCTTTGCCTTCCCTCTGTCCCTGTGGGGGAGAGTGATCCTGCGTGCTCTCCACGCCCCCATCCCTCATCCACCTAGCAGTGTTCCCTTCCCCAGAAACACTGGGGGGCTCTCCCAGGCAGGTGGGAGATGCAGAGGGGTAGCTCCCTCTGGAAGGCAGGCCCAGCCTTCCCTCCAGCCTCTCCATGGCCCCCTCACCAAGCTTCCCTTCCAGGGAAGTTGCTGGACTTGGTTCCCCCAGCCCAGCTGTTTCCCCTCCCCCATAGCTCCCACCTCTTTCAGGCACTCACCCATCTATGCTTCCCTGGTGTCGCTCCCCCTGGGCAGGGGAGACCCTGTGGACCAGACGGGGGGCTGCTGAGCCCCTTGCGTCTGCCAGCTTCACCGCTGAGGCCGGGAAGCTGCCCACTTTGAGTGTGCGTCCGTTCTGGCCCTTCCAGGTTGTGGAGTCGGGGCTGTGGGAAGAGGCACTGGTGAAGGCCAGGGTGGGGGCAGGGCACGGGCTGGCATTCAGCTCATAAGCATCTGCCTGAAAGGAAGGGAAGCTTTTTTCTCTGGAACACAAAAGGGCTCTATGGGTTTGGTGGCTCCAGCCGGAGGCCAACTGGGAAGAGGGGGGGCAGAGGAGCAGATCCAGATCAGCGTCAGGAAGGCTGGCTGGGAGTCCACCTCCTGGGGACATGTACGAGGCTCTCACCTGCCCTCAATGATGGTGATGGAGTCACCTGTCTGCATCCTTAGGGTGCCGGGCTCTGTGATATCCCGGACACAACGTCCCTCAGGAGGCCAGGCCTGCAGAGACAGGAGGAAAGGGTGGCAGGGCATGTGGTCTGAGTCCGAAGGGTAATTTCGTGGGAGCAGGGAAGAAAGCAGACTCCTCTCTGTTCGCACACCCACCAGTAAACCCATACCATCTATGTCCTCAGTCCTGGGCCCAGGGCGGGACTATCCCTGTCCCCTGGTTGTCATCCAGCAGGGGAGGCTGACCTGGAGTCCATGCCAAGCTGGACATAGCTCAGGGGTCAGTGAGTGACAAAGGGGGGCCCTGTCTCAATCTAGGAGAACCAAGGCGAGCGTTGTCTCATACACTGCTTTACTGCACACACAGCTCTGCTCCCAGGGCCTCTGGAAATTTTCTGTTTCTTCCCCTCCCCACTGCCTTGACCCTGAACCAGGCATCATTTCATTCCTGCTTTGCAGTCCCTGTCACCTACCTGCTCTTCCCGTGTTCACTGTCCTCCCTCCCATCCCTTCTGGCGCCAAGCCAGAGTGATACTGCATGTAAAGTTGGCTTGTGACTCCCCGGCTCCAAACCCTTCCATGGCTCCCAGGTGCTCTCAGTAAAGAGTAAACAGATTTCAGTGATTTAGGTCATTTGACTGGTTCGACTGACCTAGGAGCGCTCCTCTGCTTACTGGGTGAATTTAGGCAAACCGCTTCAATGTCAATTCCTTAACTGCCCCGACCGTAAAGGCCACAAAATAGTGGCCTTCCTGGATTGTGAGGATGATGTGAGTGATGGTGCAGGAAGATACGGGTAAATCTCTTAGTACAGTACCTTCCACAGATCAAGCGCCCTGTGTTAGCTCCAGGTTATCTATGCCTCCTTCCATATCCCCACGGGGGCGCACCGCTGTCTTCCCAGGGTTGCCCACTGAACTGCTTTAACCTCTGCCTGGGGACACCCACAGCAACCCGCTGCTCTGTGCTCCCTCTTTTCTGGCCCAGCCCTAGCCCCCAGCCCTTAAGCCTGCATCTATGTACCCCAGGCTACCTCCCAGGGCTCCCAGCACCCTGCAGGTAGAGCCTGAATTCGCTGTTCTATCCCAGTCCCCAGCCTGGGAGTTATCTGTTAGTCTTGTCCCTTCAACTCTGGGAGAAAGTGGGGAAGTGAGACGGGGTGTATGTGGGGATGTATGGGCTCCCACCTCTTGGAGCAGCCCCTCCAGGTAGGAAAAGCTAGGCCGGTCGGCGGGGTGGGGGGCCCAGCAGCGCAAGGCGAGGGCGTAGAGTGCCCTGGAGCAGAGGGGAGGTCGAGGCAGCCGCGCCCGGTCCTGCTCCAGCCGCTGCAGGATGAGGTACGGCGGGACCCCCGCCCAGGGCTCCTTGCCCTGGGAGAACATCTCCCACAACGTCACCCCAAACATCCACACGTCCGATGCAGAAGAGAAGGCCCCCTGGCGCAGGCTCTCTGGCGCACACCTGCGGAAATGCTGCTGAACGGGGCTGGGGGGGGGGGCTGTCCTCCCCCGCAGCGCTCGACGTCCGCGGAGCCGCCACCGCCCTCGGTGACCTCTTTCCCAAGACCTTCCAGAATATCCTTGTCTCGCCCTCCCTGGGAGTCCTGGTGTGCCAGCACCACACGGAGCCAGCCGGATGCCAACCTGATCGGTTGGCCCCCCTTGGCCCCTCACCAGGCGTAGGGGATGGGGCGGGGTCCGCCCATGACGTAGCGGCCCCGGGCGCCACGCAGCGGCCTCACCAGCCCGAAGTCTGCCACCTTGACCGTGCGCGAGGAGGCCAGCAGCAGGTTGCGCGTGGCAAGGTCTCGGTGCACCAGCCCGCGGGCCCCCAGGTATGCCATGGCCCCAGCCAGCTGCCGCAGGAAGAGGCAGAGCAGGGCCACGGGCAGTGGGGGTGTCGGGGCCGGGGTGGTCAGGCGCGCGTGCAGGGAGCCCAAGGGCGCCAGCTCCATCACCTACCGGAGCACAGCGCCACATCAGCTGGGGTCTGCCTCCCCCTGCCGCTCCCCCTCCACATACTCTGGCCCCCTCCCACCTTCCCGACGCACCCCTGCCCTGGGATCCGCTGTCCAGGTCTGCTCACCATTTGCAGAGGCTGGCCCAGTACCAGGCCATGAAGACGGAGCACGTGTGGGTGCTCCAAGTTCATCATGATGGACACCTCTCGAAGGAAGTCCCCCAGCTCTGTGCCCACGGGGCCCTCAGGACCCACCCGGAGGGACTTGATGGCCACTGGAACCTGGGGAGTCCAGGGGAAAGGACATTATCAGGCACCCAGAGCAGAGAGGGCATGCAGGGCAGAGGGGCACCCAAAATTAAAGAAAAAGAAAAGACCAGAGGGGCAGTCAGTCCCAGCACCCAGAATTAGCAGGCACCCTGGACTCACACTCTGGCCGCTGGGCAGTGTCCACAGCCCTTGGTGCACCACTCCAAAGCAGCCAGACCCCAGCAGCTCCCCTCTGCACACGGCACCTTCAGGGATCAGACACTTGAGTCCCCCCTCCGGCTCAGGGAGGGACAGGTGGCTGTCCGGAGCTGGGGTGGTCTCCTTCTGCTCAGGTGCCAAACCCCCAAGGATCTGAAGCAGGGGTGGAAAATTGTGTAGAACCCTGTACCACTCCTCCCTGACACTCAACCCACCCCATCCCCGGGCTTAAGCTGGCCCTTTAAGCCTGTTGGGTCCCCCACCCAAAAATGCACACCTTGTAGACCCAGTTCTTTGACTTGAGCCCTGAACGGTGCTTCTTCAGAGCTTCAGCCAGTCTGCGCTGGGCTGGGGAATGTCAGAATCAGGGGACACGGGTGGTACATGATGGGAGAGGGAGGAACAGGGGGATGCAGAAGGATTTACAGGCCAGAAGAGGGCTGGGCGAGGAGGGGAGAGGGGGATTAGAAAGTACCAGGCTGGGGAAGAAGAGACCAGGGGTCCCTTAGGGAAGAAGAGACCAGGGGTCCCTTACCAGGCCGGCCCATGCCAATCCCGTCCAGGTCCTCGGGCCTGACAAAGTCGAAATGCTCCGGCCGGGTAACATTAAGTTCCTCGAGGATGGGTAGGTAAAACTGAGCCAGCTGGATGTCCCGCAGCAGTCGCAGCAGCCACGGCGAGCTCGCCTTGGGGACCATGTCTGGAGAAGGCATCCCTGAGGTCCACGCACCCACCTCCAGACACAGAGCCCAGGGCAAGACACTGAGACTCTGAGACAGCAGAAACAGGATCTTGAGCTCCACCCGCCAACCCCAACAGACACACTCAGGTGCAGAGGGAACCATGCATCAAAGATAGCCAGAAATCCAACCAGTCGCTTCCCACACCTGACACCAACATACAGTCGGTCCCCATCTCACACTTGAGAATCCAGTGCTCTGCAGATTTGAGGTATGTTCCTCTTCATACTCTTGGGATAGGATGGCACCCTGCCCCTGTACCCCTAGGACACCCGGGTACCACATACCTGCCGGCGATGCCCAGATATGCTGACTCGGACCCCGCCTCCCACACTCCAAACACTGCCACACACAAGAAGGCTGAGACACCCAGAGACATGGCCTTTCAAGTCCAAGGACGTTCCAGAACGCTGCCGTGAAACACCCTGGGAGTACCGCGCATAACCTCTCACTTGTGCTTACTGATGACACTAAGGTTCAGGACCTCGGAGGTACACTGCCCCTCCAGTCGGACACATCAAGGTCGACAGAAACACAGTACACCCGCCAGCCAGGTGCCTTGAGCACACACCCCTGAACCACACAGGCATATCACCCCTCAGTTCACAGATGCCCAGGGTCACCGCCTTTTCCGAAACCGAGGCAGCAACGCCTGAAATCACAGCGGGCATTTGTGATTGGTGGTTAACTGCAGGCTGAGCTAAGCTCAGGTCGTGCCCACGGAGCCAGGTGCTGCCGGGTGCACAGTCCCTTCCACACCCACCTGCGCTCACCGCCAGGCACAGGAGCCCTGCCCGCACACCTGAGTCACTCAATCCAACTTGGCTTACAGGCAACTCCACCAATCTTTGTGAACTAAGGCCGGGAGCTGTGGGCGCTGGCTGCCTGCATGGCACTCTCCCTTACTCGCACCTAGACCCCTCCCTGCCTCCCCCACTTTAGTTAAACCCGGAGGAAGGGCCGAACTAGGGACTGGGCGCGGGGAGGGGCGAGGAGTAAGGAGGCCAGAACCCAGGGAGACCGCCAGGAAGGTGAGCTGGAGAAAGCACGCGAAGGCGAACGGGAGGAAAGGCGGCCGCGGAAGGGAAGGAGCGGGGGAGGGGAGGAGAAGGTAAGCGAATAGGGCACCCGCAGACGCACCCCAAGCGACGGCTGCCCCCGCAGCACCAGCCCCCGGCGTCCCCGCCAGGCGGGACCCTCACCTGCCGAAGGCGGAAGCGGCGGCTGTGGAGCCGCCCTGGCCGGCAGCGCTAAATCCCGGGGAGGCGGGGCCGGAGCCCGGGGGCGGGACCGCAGGTTGTGGGGGCGGAGCCTGGTGCCGGGCTGGGGAGCCCCCAGCACGCCCCTCGCCCCCCACCCAGGAAGGCCTGGTGGGAGGGGCGCCGCTCCCGCGCCAGCGGGTGCTCCTCTGCTGGGCCAGAGCCCGAGAAACCCTTACCCGTCTTTTCCCTCTCTCCTCCTCTATACCCTCTGTTCCGCTTCTTTCAAAGAACTTTTCATCCCTCCCAGACTTCGTCCTTGGGGTCCTGTCACCAATGTCCCCTCTCTCGAAATCTTTCACCTCTCCCGGCCAGAGCCCCACCCCTTAGCGGATAAGCACCAGATGCAGAAATGCTGGCCCAGCTTGATACCTGGTCTGCGTGGCCATGGGCTGCGTCTCCATGCTTTAGGGCACCCTTCCCGGTCACTGGCACTTAACTAGCCTCATTCTGGCTCAACCCTCCTTCCTCAGTGTAGTCTCTATACACCGTGCACAGGGGCCACGGGACAAAATCCAGAACCTTGAACAAGGCTCTGGAGAGGAGCATCCCTCTCCCTTCCCCTCAGGGGTCCCAGCGAGGAAGTAAGGAGTCTCAGGACATCTGGCCTGTCTCCTTCTATCCGGAAGAAGGATGTGTGAGCTGTCCCCAGAGTCCCTTGGAGGGAAACACCCACCCTATCTTGGTAAGCACACAGGATATTCCAGGGCCGATAGGTAAATTTCCATAGTTCACAGTTCATCGTGTTTGGTTTCCTTGCCTTCTCTTGTCCTCCATTGAGGCCAGCTCATCACACTATAACTATTCCCTCCACATCTGGTGTCCCTTATATACTGTGGGATCCTCATGGTAGGGCTCTATCTGTCTTGTTCATCCTTGTGTTCTTCTTTTTTTTTTTTTTAAGATTTTATTTATTTATTAGAGAGAGAGAGTGCACATACATAAGCAGGGGGAGCAGGAGAGGGAGAAGCAGTCTCCCCACAAGCAGGGAGCCAGATGCGGGGATCGATCCCCAGGACCACAGGATCCTGATCTGAGCCAAAGGCAGATGCCCAACCACTGAGCCACCCAGACACCCCTCATCCTTGTGTTCTTAGTATCTGGGACCGTGTAGGTGTGTAATAGGTGCAGTGCATATAGTTTGTGAAGAAGTCTACTCAGTCTAATTGTCATTCCTCTGTCCTTTCTCCCTGCTTTTAAAACATCATTGGTATTCTGTAGTTCTGTTACAAAGTATGAGGTATGGATTATTTTTTACTCATTCTTTTTTTTTTTTTAAGATTTTATTTATTTATTTGACAGAGAGAGAGATCACAAGTAGGCAGAGCTGCAGGCTGAGAGAGAGAGGAGGAAGCAGGCTCCCCGCTGAGCAGAAAGCCTGACGCGGGCCTTGATCCCAGGACCCTGAGATCATAACCTGAGCCGAAGGCAGAGGCCTTAACCCACTGAGCCACCCAGGTGCCCTATTTTTTACTCATTCTGATTAGTGTATTGTATTTCCTGTATCTGAATTCATATCTTTCTTCAGTTTTGGACAATTCTCAGCTAGTATCTCCTCAAACATTATTTTTCCTCCATTCTTTGGCTCTCCCCTTTGGGAACTCTTGAGTAGAAGTATGCTAGACCTTTTCACTCTGTCCTTCATGTCATTTAAACTCTTCTCTATATCTTTCGATCTTTGGGTCATTGTGATGCTGTCCAGGTAACTCCTTAGATCTGTCTTCCACTTCACCAGTTCTTTCTTTCGTTATGTCTAATGGGCTATTTAATCCATACTGAGGGGTTTTTGTCATTGTTATGTTCAAATGAACATTGGCACAATTTGAATGCTGATAGTACTTTATTGAGGTATAACTTACATTCGGGAAAATGCCCAGATTTAACAGCTCAATGCACTTTTTTCTTTTTTTAAGATTTTTACTTATTTAAGAGAGAGAGAGAGAGAGAGAGAGCATGAGCAGGGGGAGGGGGAGGGTCAGAGGGACAAGCAGAATCCCTGCTGAGCATGAAGCCCTGACGCAAGGCCCAATCCCAAGACCTCAAGATCACGACCTGAGCTCACGACCTGAGCTGAAGTCAGACGTCTAACTGACTGAGTCACCTAGGTGCCCCAGCTCAGTGCATTTCAATCAATGTACACATTTATTAATGCAGATAAAGACCCAGAACATTTCAACAATCCCAGAAACTTGCCTTGTGTCAATTCCATCGTCCATTGTTCAGTCAATTCCAATGACTGTTCTTATTTCTAAAACCCATACATCACTTTTGCTCGTTCCCAACCTTCTTATCAATGGGGTCATATGCTATAACTGCATTTGGCCTCTTGGACTCAACATCTTTTTTGAGATTCGTGTTGGTGTTGTCTGAGCTCTCAGTGGAATCCCATGGCTCCATGAGCTTCTTCAGTGAAGAGTACGTGACACCTGATTTTTCTCTGAATGTCCAGCGTCTTCACAGATCTGTGCACTATACATCCTGCAGGAGTTGGACACATATGTGTAGAGGACATGGGGCTATAGGAAGGCAGCTGCCACCAGAGAGGTGGGCACGGGCCAGGCCGGGCATCAGATCACCCTTCAGCAAGCTCTCCCTGCGTCAGGTTCTAGGGACCCAGGCAAACAAGCAGACATGATCGCTGGCCTAGTTGGAGTCACTCTATAGGCCTTGGAGAACATTGTCAGGAGCTTGGGCCTTACCTGAGGACTCTGATAACCACAGGACAGTTTTAGCAGAGGAGTGAGAGAACCAGCCTGTTGCTTAACCAGCTGAGAAGAAAGGAGAGAGAAAGAACAGGTTGCTCAGGGAAGAGGCTCTTCTTGTTTCTGGGGAAAGAGGCTGGCCCTGCTTTGGCCTTGGCAATAGGATGGAGAGGTGCTGAAGATAAGGGCCATTACTGAGTGGACTCTGGGCCTAGGTCCTCTGTGCGCCAGCAGGAAACCAGACCGATTTTCCAGCGGGAAACTTAACACAGAGGCTCAGCCCCACCTTTGCCTTTAGCTAGGAAAAAAGCCAGGGAATGAGAAGCCTCTCTTTTCCTCCCCTTCTCTCTATTGAAATCTTACTTCTTTCATCCCCCCTCTATGGGGAAGGACTGCCCGACCGCCCTTGGGGTGCACCCCTCCTAAGCTGAGATGGGGCGTCCTGATAAATCTGGAAGCCCAGATCGGGCACCAGTACCACTCTATCTGCTTTTCCCCAACCCCAGACTTGCCCCACGGGCTCTGCATCCGGGAAGGATGAACACATGCACAACACTGGCCAAGTCTTTGCCTAATTGGCAGGGAACCAGAGGGTAAACAGAGAGGCCCCCTGGTATCTTCTTCACCTACTGCCTTGGGTTTGAATTGGGGGTAGAGCCCATCCCTCTGCAGAAAACTCTCCTTTCCTATTGGGAGCCATATTAGTTTCCCCTTAGCTCCTCCCGTCCTACTCTGATCCCTGTGATCACAGGGCTGTTCCCTGACATGTTACCTCTGCCATCCCCTCAACAGGGGAAAGTCCTCTCTCTTTTGGGCCTTGTGTGGCTGTTGCCTCTGCTTGGAAGTCCTCCCACCCTTATCCTGATCTGGCTAAGGACAGGAAGCCTAGCCCTCCATGGTCAGGTTCCTTGCCCTGAATACCAAGATCCCTGTACCTTCCCGTTGTTGCACTTATAGCTCTTCTGACCTTGCCAGTAACTCCTTGGTCTCCCCTGCTCCATTCCAAAAAGACTTGAAGTTGCCTGGGTATTGCTTTGTCCCTCCTGCCCAGTCTGGGGCCTGGCTCACAGGAAAAGTGCTTAGTAACGTTCGTTGAACAGATGGATGAGGCAGCATCTTCTGGGTTGGGTGATGCCAAGGAGACTTTTTTTTTTTTTTTTTTTTTTTTTTTTTTTTAAAGATTTTATTTATTTGACAGAGAGAAACACAGCCAGAGAGGGAACACAAGCAGGGGGAGTGAGAGAGGGAGAAGCAGGCTTCCCGCCGAGCAGGGAGCCCGATGTGGGGCTCGATCCCGGGTCTCCGGGACCATGACCTAAGCCGAAGGCAGTCGCTCAACCAACTGAGCCACCCAGGCGCCCCGCCAAGGAGACTTTTTGACATCAAGAGCTCCTTTGGGGCGCCTGGGTGGCTCAGTGGGTTAAAGCCTCTGCTTTCAGCTCAGGTCATAATCTCAGGGTCCTGGGATTGAGGCCCGCATCGGGCTCTCTGCTCAGCGGGGAGCCTGCTTCCTCCTCTCTCTCTGCCTGCCCCTCTGCCTGCCTGTGATCTCTCTCTCTCTCTCTCTGTCAAATAAATAAATTTAAAAAAAAAAGAGCTCCTTTGTTGGGAGTGATGCTGATGTGAGTGCCCAAACCCCCCATAAGCATTCCCTGGCGAACCCATCCATGCCCCTCTTCCTGTTTGGCCCCACGTGGTTGGTTCTTCCTAGATCCTGGGATCAAACCCTCCTATTCCATCACCCCATCTCCATCCCCCAACTCCTGGGGTCCCATCCTTTCCCAGTTTGGATTTGCCTTGCTCATATTTAGAGTCTCCAGCCAGCCCACCACCCTGTATGTACCTGCTGGTTTGCCTTTTGAAGTGAAAAGCGCCCCTAAATCCACCCTATTCCTTCAGGCTCACCAAGGAGCCCAGCAGCTTAGAGCCCACCTCCAGGGTCTGACTGCTGGAGTTGGAAACCCCATCCCGTCATTTGCCATCCCGTGACTCTGAGCAAGTCACTTCCCATTTCTGTGACCTTATGTTCTCCTCTTCAAGATGCATCTATTAGGAGTATTTGCCTTGTGTCACTGGAGAATTAAGTGTGTCCATGTGTGCGGTAGCCAGAGTGGAAGCCGGCGAGGTCCCTGCCCGGCATTAACATCATTGTACACAGTGCCTTCCTGGGTGAACAGCACCGATCTGGGGCATGAGAGGGACATGGGCTCCTCTAAGACAGCATGGCTTCCAGCTTCCTCTCTTGAGCTCCTCACTCTGGGGAAGCCCAGCCACTGGAGAAGATGGTCCTAGGGAGAGGCTCCCCATGCCAAGGGACGCAGGCTTCCTGCCCACAGCCAGTGCCAGCGTGCCAGGCATGTGAGGCAGCCATCCTGAGAGACGATCTTCTGGCCCCGGTCAAACCCTGGATTTCTGTGACCCTGACCGTCATCTGGACAGCACCCTCGTGGGATACCGTGAGCCAGAACCACCCAGTTAAGCTGCTCCAGAATTTCTGATCCACAAAAACTCTGACATCAGGTTGATTTAGACAGTTAAGTTTTGGAATGATTTGTTACCCGGTTGTGGGTAACTAATACGGGGCATGAAATGCTTGGAATCTTGTCTGACATGTCGTCACCATATGGGGCAGCTAGCGTTAACATTTCTTTTTACAGAGAGAAAGACTGAGTCCCGGGCTCAGTCTTAGGTTCCTTTATCTGCTGCTGAGTCATAAGGCCTAGAGGCACAGACTAACTGTTTTATCACGCTCCTGGAGTTGAGAATCTGGAGTTCCCCCCGGACAAAGTGTGGATGGATTTTCTCTGCTCGACTGGGTCTGGAGGTGAGTTGGTAGCTGGGGGCTGTTTTATCGCTCCCGCAGGAAGAGCAGATGTTGCCGTTCGGCCCAGCTCTTCAATGTGGACCGTCCACATCGCCTGGGCCTCCTCACCGCATAGCAGCTGGGTTTCAGAGTGGCTGCCCAGGAAACAGAGGGTAGAGGTCATCAGTTTCTTTAGGACTTGGCCCAGTCTAACATTTGGTTGGCCAGTGATAGAGGGAGACTCACAGAGACCCTACCTCTTGACAGGAGACATACCAAAGAATTCAGGGGCCATTGTTTAAAACCGCCAGTCCCCAGCCACTCCTGTTGGGTGAAGGGCTCAGAGAAGCCACACTCTGGTGGGTGGGCCTTCCGGGCACAGAGAGAAACACAAACTCCATCAGGCTCCTAGGCTGTGCTCCCAAAGAGCTCGGGTGCGGCAGAGACAGAGATGTGTTGTCACAGGTGATTCCTGGTGTCTCCCTTTGTAGGGGCTCGAGGGGAGCGGGGACAGGACCTTAGGGAATGGCTTTTTTTTTTTTTTTTTTTTGCAGGCTTCCTGCCAAGCAGGGAGCCCGATGTGGGACTCGATCCTGGGTCTCCGGGATCATGACCCGAGCCGAAGGCAGTCGCCTAACCAACTGAGCCACCCAGGCGTCCCGGGAATGGCTTTTGAGGAGAGCACATGGTCTAGAGGGTTTTGTTTTGTTTTGTTTTGTTTTGTTTTTTGGTAAGGTTTTATTTATTTATTTATTTGACAGAGAGAGAGAGGGAACACAAGAAGGGGAAGCAGCAAGCAGAGGGAGAAGCAGGCTCCCTGCAGGGAGCCCAATGTGGAACTCGATCCCAGGACCCTGAGATTATGACCTGAGTCAAAGGCAGACGCTGTACCGACTGAGGCACCAGGAGCCCCTAGAGAGAAGGGTTTTTTTTTTAAGATTTTTTTTAAATTTATTTGACAGAGGGAAACACAGCGAGAGAGGGAACACAAGCAGGGGGAGTGAGAGAGGGAGAAGCAGGCTTACACTGAGCAGGAAGCCCGATGTGGGACTCGATCCTGGGTCTCTGGGGTCATGACCTGAGCCGAAGGCAGTCACTTAACCAACTGAGCCACCCAGGCACCCATAGAGAGAAGGTTTTTAAGGAAACACCACCAATCTGATGTAACAGGGACCCCATGATAGACATCTAGGGAAGGGACACTCTGCCTCAGGAGATCCGATCAGGCTTCCAGGAAGAGGTGACGTCTGAGCCCAGGGAGAAGGGCATCCGTGTATGCAAACAAGCCTAGGCAAAGGCAAGGAGCCAGGAACAAACAAAG
The DNA here is from genome assembly GCA_004023965.1 of Spilogale gracilis. NCBI lineage: Eukaryota > Metazoa > Chordata > Mammalia > Carnivora > Mephitidae > Spilogale > Spilogale gracilis. The sequence continues at coordinate 99,961 of PITA01004155.1, read as the reverse complement.
GGTTTGGGCAACCACAAGTGATTCAGTGTGGCTGTGGGGTGAGCAGAGCTGCTGAGACACAACGGCCCAGGAACATGTGGGAACCAGATTCCAGCAGGGTCACAAGCGTGGATCACTCACGGCTGAAAACTATGCATGCGGCATGACGAGTGCGCGTCCATCAGACTCTTGGCACTGCCATTAACCTTGAGGGAGACACCAAGGAGGAGGAGGGGTCCAGGAGGGAGGTGGGTTTAGACATGGAGACTCTGAGAGGCTCGTAGGGCATTCAGGTGGAGATCCCGCCTAGAGCTGGGTTTGGTCAGCTCCGGGATGAGGACCCCATAAGACAGGGGAGCCTTGAATGTCAGGGTCAATGGCGAGGTCCATATTCCATCAGCAGGGAAGAGCCAGGAAAGGGCTTCAGGTAAGAGATCATAATGACCAATGTTTAATGAGGGTCCAGGACATGGGGGTAGCAAGTAACCCTGTGAGATCAGGTGCTGCCACAGTTCACCCAAGTGAAGAGACCCCAGCTGGTAATATAAAACGTTATACCACAAAGTATCTCTGACTTTGGACCTGTTAAATGTAAACAGAATAAAAAAAGAAAAAGTCATTGAGTCAATGAACTACATAATTTGCCTTTCAAATACAAGGAAAAAGGAACAGAAGTTACAATAACTTGCCCAAGGTCCAGTGAGACACAGAGCCAGGATTTGAAACCCCAGCAGCCCAACTACAAAGTCCAAGTTTTGAGCCATCATTTGACGTGGGATGGGAGGCCATCCACAGCGTGGCATTTAGCGAGGACCAGTGTGGCCACGGAGGGTGTGGTGGCGAAGACGGGAGTGGGCCATCAAATGGCATCCTTGGAAGACTGAAGTCTGCAGGCAGAGGGGTCTAGAATGAGCTGGGGGACCACAGGACTGGAGGAGGGCATAGATAGGCTAGAAGTCCTTCAAGAAGGGGCAGACTCAGTTGACACACTGGGCATTGAGTGTGAAAACAAGGACAACTCCAACACGTTGAGCTTCTAAAAGAGGGTACAGCATAGGGGAGTATGAGGCAGCTGCTGCAGACCAAAGGGGAGCTATGGGGCCTGGACGGTCAGCAGCTGTGGCTTCTCATCCCAACCTGGGTGCTCACTAGGCATCTGTCAAAGGGATGGATGACAGTTTTATGATCTTGGGCAAGTTGTAGGAATTTGATATATGATCTCTGGACCTCTCTCTTTTATGGGGTGTAAAATGAACAGATTGGACTAGAATGTGTAAAATAAAATGGAAGGTACTTTCCAAGAAGAGGCAGGCATTCCTCTCTCCACTCCCAGGTCCCTCATGGGCACCCCAAAACAGTGGGTCTAGCCTTGGGTCGCTGTAAGTTAGGTGCCCCATCTGACACCACTAAATTCAGCATCTCTGGATATAAGGTCCAGGGATGGGCAGTTGGTTTTTTTGTTTTGTTTTGTTTTGTTTAAGCATTTAATATGTATTTGAGAGATAGTGAGAGAGATCACAAAGCGTGGGGAGGGACAGAAGGAAAGGAGAAGCCAGCTCGCCGCTGAGCAGGGAGCCTGACATGGGGCTCAATCCCAGGACCCCAAGATCATGACCTGAGCCTAAGTCAGATGCTCAAATGACTGAGCCCACAGGTACCCCAGGATGGGTAGTTTCTGAAGCTGCTGAGATGACTGCGATATGGAGCTAGATGAGAACTTCTACCCCTGGAGCCTCTAGGAATCCAGTTTGAAAACCACAGTTCTAGGGGCAGGCTGGGATCCCTTCCAGGCCCAGGCCCTCGGACTGAGACTTGCGGCTGGTAATGAGCTAACTCTTTTTATATTTCATCTTCCACCTACCCAACAAAATCTCCTGACAGCTGGGGGACCACTGAGGTCCTGGGACTGGAGAATTGTTGGAGAGGACTCCTCTGTGCTTTGTAGAGGCCAGCACCCCCCGCTTCCACCCACTAAATGCCAGGAGCACATCCCCCAATCAAAGCAATTAAAAACATCCCCACATGTTGCCAAACGTGTAGAGGGGTAGAAAATCCCCCTGCCCCCCCTAGCTGAGAACCACTGTGCCACGCCGAGTCTCCCGCCCCTCTCTGCCCTCCCCAGTTGCAGACGGAGGACAGGCAGTGGTGGAGGCCATTTGACAACAGGTTTACTTGGCCTTGGCAGGAGGGATGCCTCTGTGGGAGGCCATGGCTTCACAATGTTACATGGAGGGATAGCGTGCCAGCAGGTTGTCTGATGTGGTCTCAACTCTAAAGGGAGGGAGTTTTCCAAAACACTCATTCCCGGATTCCTGATCAGTCACAGGGCCAAGAGGAGCTTCTGGGGCAGGCTGCCCTGTTTTCCGAGAACAGGCAGGGAAGGGATGTGGGAGGGGTGGTGTGTGGAGGGGATTCTTCCCTTCTATAGATAATTTCCTGGAACCAGTGGCTGCTCCTGTCTGATTAGTTGAGGGCTGTTGGGGAGGAGATTTCCAGCTGGGTGCCTGGGTCCCTGGAGATGGTCTGACACCGGGATGGAGGGGATGTCTGGGCTTCGGGGTCTGGAAGGCTGAACCTCTGGGATTGGAACTAAAGGGCTTGCTGATCCCCTTGGAGGGAAGTCATGGATTCGGAGGCTTTAGAACTGGAGGCTGGGAGGCTCTCAGGGTCTTGACTTGTCCTTTCTGCTTCGAAGTAACTGGACCTGCCGGGAGACAGAATCAGAGGCCTGGGCAGGGTAGGGCAGGGCAGGGTAGGGCGCAGTCGGGGGAGGGGCGGTAGTGGGAGGTACTGGGGTGTTCAGAAGTGGCCAGGCCCTTTCCGCCCTCCCCACCCAGACTCACTCCACCATGAGGCTCAGGACACCCAGCAGCAGGGCTGCTACCAAGACAGAGAGGAGCAGAATCCTGGCTTCCCAGAGATCGTGACTTCCTGCAGGGAACCCAGGAAGCAGTGAGGGATCCCGGGGACCTCATTAGTCGTTGTGGTGGGGGTCGGGGGTGTGTGTGGCTGAGAGCTCAGAGAGCTGAGCAAGGGGAGGCCAGGCCAAGGGGTAGAACCTGGGAGGCAGCGCTTTCGCGGCCAGCAGCGCACACGGAATTCTTGGCAGGTGGAGCAGTTATATAGGACGGTGCTGCCCCCTGCAGGAGACAGCGGGACGAGCGCTGGGGCGGGGGAAGCCTCAGCTCCAGCCCGCCAGAGTTCTTCGCCCTTCCCCCGCACCCCCCTCCCTGCCGCCTCCGCCACAACTGCCAGGCTCTCCTCGGGTACCCCAGATGCCCGTGTCCTCACTACTCCTTCCTTGTCTACTCACGGCAGGCGGGCGCGCAGAGAGCTGAAAGCAAAGACCAAGAGGGGTGGGGGAGGGGAGCCGCTCGGCCACACACCCCTCTGCCCAAGCACCCGGGCGCCCCCATCCCTGCGGCATCAGTACCTTCCCTGGTGTACGCGGGGAGCTTGGTGTTTTGCAGCCAGTGCCAGTACAAAGGGAGGGAGGAGAGAGACCCTTTGATCTCTGGGGAGACAGAGGGCCACAGTATTGCCAGGCGCCTCGGCCAGGGCAGGCTCACCTCCACACTTCCCCCAGTACCTCCCGGGTCGATTATCATACCTTCCTGGCTTCACCTGCCCTCCGGGCACCTGCCTCCCCGCCCTCTCCCCGTCGCCCCTCCAATCCCCTGGGTGGTGCCTTGCCCCTTGACCTCACCCATGACCCTCAGGACTCTGTGAGTCTTCTCTATGACTTTGTTCATGGACGCCTCATCTGTGGAGAGGGCCGGGGACCTGTGATTCTCTCCTCTGGGGAGAGCCCAGTGTGTCCAGAGAGGCCTGTGGACTGAGGGGGCAGCTGAGGGCCCCAGCTGGGAAGCCACAGGCTGCCCCACTCGGATGTGGTGGCCACTATCCCTGGATGTCTGACCTTACCTAAGGCAAAGGCAGGGAAGCTCCAGGAGGCCCCACAGCCCTTCCATCGAACCTCCATTCGGCTGCAGAGTTGAGCCAGGCGGCCCCGCAAGTCACGAGCTGGGAGGTGGCAGAGGACACAGGCCTGAGCGGTTGCCAGGAAAACTCCACCTAATGCCAGCATCCACATGAGGCCTGCTGGCTGGTGGCGGACAGGGCCGGCCCCACTGAGGCCACGTGGGCCTCCGAATGCCACAATCCTGGTTCCAACTCTTTGCCTGGAGATTCTAGCATGTTCTGGAACAGTTGGGGGTTCCAGAACATTCTGGAACAGTGCCCTCCTGTTCCATCTCTGGCTGGGGCAAAGGTGGGGCCCAAGGGACTGAGGACCAGAAGAAGACTGGGTCAGAGAAAGCAGGGCTTCTGCTGCAAAGGGGACAGCACCCCCCCCCCCAGTCTGGCCCTCAGCAGTCTTGACAAGTTTGAGGTTCCACAAAGCAATTTTATTTTTCTTCTTGTAAATCATGACCAGCGATAAATAATGAGTGGGTGACTCCCCCAGTAAAGAAGTTGTGCATGAGTATCCCATTCGTCGGGGACCCAAAAATCCTACCCCTTCCCCTATCCTCCCCCCACTATCCCCACCTCTTCTGTTCATCTCCCCTCTGCCCTGGGCAGCCTGGGGCCTTCCCAGCCATCTCCTAGCAACATGCCCATGGTTCCCTTGGCAACCAAGAGTTTTACACCCACCTCCCAGGCCTGGCTGGGCCCAGTGACTCCTCTCACCTTTCACAAGGAAGGTCCTAGTGACTCAAGCTTCAATTGGCCTGTCCCGCCTACGTGGTGATGTGAACACACATGCATGTGCATATGCACACACCCCCTTCTGATGAAACCACTCACTCTTGATCTACTCAGAGGAGTTGCTGGGCAACGCCAAACAGGCCTGGGCACATAGAGACCACAGATACTATTTCCGATCACGCAGCCGGGAGCCAGGATGGCCGAGACCCCCATGTCGGGCACACGCTGGCTAATACCCATGCACACGTGAACGAAGTAAGGCCACGATCTGAGAAGATGCCATCCTCTTCCCCGTGGCCAACTCCAGCAATGTGGGGTCCTTGAAAATACTTGGCTCTCTAGAGTATGGGGATTCTCCTAGCTCCCTTATGCCAACCCAGGGTAGGGTGTGGCCTTTCTGTCTCCCTTAGTAGGGGACCTGAGACATGGCAAAGAATCCCCCTTCCCATATTCCAGAATGTTCTGGCCTCTCTTTGGTCAGGCCAGGCCAGGCCCATCCAGCGACAGGAGAAGCCACGGTCCAGGAGACCACAATACAGCAATCCAAAGTCCTTCTCCCACACTCAGTGTCCCTCCTTTTTTAGAACCTTGAATACTGAACTCCAACAAGGAGATGCTAGAGGCCGCTAGCTTCAGACAGGAAGAAGCCTGGGAACCTTCTCCACCCATCACAGGATTAGCACCAGTCCAGACCCTTTCCATGGCAGTGAGCCCTCAGCCGACTCAGAAGTGGGAACTGCTGTCCACACCTGGGCTCCAGTCAGGTGCAGTGAGACTCCTGACTCTCATGGCTCCAGAGGCAAAGCTAAGAAGAGGCTTCAGTGAGGCCTTCATTCCCCTTGCTGTCCATTCTCTCCCCTCACCCCAGTCGGATGGGAGGGCCGTGGGCTCAGTGCCGAACGAAGCGCAGAGATCGTGAGTTGAGCAGGTCTTCGGGGTCAGGGAAGACAGAGTCTAGACGGAAACCGTGTTCTAGAGCCACCCGCAACACCTCCTCCAGGAAGCCTGGCGTGCCCACCACCTCCCGGAGCTCTCCCGGCCCCCCAGCCCACAGAGGCTGCAGCCCCAGTCTCCTATACTCCACCTCTGGGAGTTCTGCGGGACAGGGGGCCCACTCCAGATGAAAGTGTGGGCCTCCCTCTGCCCTGCCCTCACTGGCCACCCCAAATCGGGCCCGCATGGCACCCAGACACTCAGGGTCGGTGCAGAAAATGTTGGCTTGGAAGGTATCCACCTGCACAGAGCTCAGCTCGTAGTGGTGTGGGCCCCGGCGAGCGGAGAAATGCACCAGGCGGGGGCTGGCATCGACATCTGCGTGGAGCAGGGCGGCTGTGGGTACTGGGGTCCCCCGAGAGGCCTCCAGTTCCCGCAGGGCATCCAGGAGGGGCTGGATCTGGTAGAAGTCGGCCTCTGCCCTGAGAAGTGCTGTCTCCCCATACCCACGGGGCAGGTCCAGGCGGCCCAGCCGCAGGAAATTGAGGATGTGCCGGAAGGCCTTACCATCTCTATCGATGAAGTAGTGGCCGCCTCCCTGGGGGTTGAGGTTGGGGGGTATGGGGGTGCCGGCCCTAAACATGGCCCCCAGCATGGAGTCTGGGAAGCGAGTCAGGGTCTCCAAAGTGGTAGAATATAGTGTGCCCCCCACATTCAGGGTCACAGGGCCCCCAAAAGAGGGGGGCGAAGAGGGCATAGGAGGAGGTGAAATTTTGGGGGAGTACAGGAAACACTTAAAGAGAAGAAAAGGCAGAGCTCCCTGGGTGTGGGCAGAACTGGGTCATCAAGTTCAGACTGTCTCTGTGTTGGATACACAGGTTGGAACACAAGGTGGTTAAGATCTGGGGCTCACCCCAGCTACCTTGGTAGTGGGGGAGACGGTTTCCGGGCACAGACACGGCCGAAAGCTCGAGAGAACGCTGGAAAAGCACAGAAGCCAGAGAGGGAAGGGAGATTTCCGTCCAGACGACTTCGGTTCTGGGCGGAGGGTCAGCAACTCTTCTCTGAAGTCTTCAGTTTCCGGAATCCAACCAGCAGGTGACCGTGGCGAGCACAGGCAGACTCTTGGAAGGACCCAGTTTCCGAGTTCTCGGGTAGAACGCTGTCGCCGCGGGCGAGTCCACGCAGGGCCTCGGGGGCGCGTCGCAGGCCTGGCCTGGCCGGGCTCCCGCGCGGGTCTCAGGAGACGGGGGCGGGACTGACGCGAGCGGGCGGCGGAGGTGCCTCCCTATCCGCCGGGAAGCCGGGACTCGCGCTCAGCGCTGGCTGGGAGCACCGGAGCACTCTGATGGAAGCAGCTGGGAGTCTCGGGAGTCGGGCGCCGCCGCCTCCCCGAGTGTCGCTGCTGCGGCTGCGGTCCTCTCCGCCCCCAGGAAGTGGCCTAAGGGGCAGCGGCCAGGGGCCCTTTAAGAGACTGCCACGCCCCTCTTGGCGCCCCGCCTCTCGCCCCCGCGGGGCTCGCGCGCGGTCGGGGTGGAGGTGGGAGCCGCGTCTGAACCAGAGAGACGGGACCGACGGGCCTGACTGGGGGACGCGGCGGGGGTGGGGTCCCGAGGGTGACTCAGGCGCGTCGCTCCGGATGTGGCCGCGACTGCCCCGCAGGCCCCCAGGTGTGCCCGATCTCACGTCTGTAGCCCGGCGCGTGGCCCGAGGCCCGGCCGTCCGGGCTTAGGGGCTGTGCCCTCCCGATCGCTCCCGTCGGGAATTCCCGAGGGGGCGGGTGCTGAGCCGCCGCATTCCGGGGATGCCTCCGGGGCCGGATCCTCTCCGTTGCAGCCCGACGCCAGTTGCCCCCTACGGGAGGCCGGCCCCCAGCCCACGCGGGCGGCCTCTCCCCGGCCGGACGCATCTGGCCATGTCGCCCGAGTCCGAGAGCCCCGCCCCAGGGCCGCCCGGTGCTAGGGCTGCGGCGGATGCGTCCATCTCGCTATCCAGGCATGGCCCCTCGCGTGATTCGAGTTCGCAAACCCCCACCGCGCTCGCCGCCCGGCCCCGCCCGAGGGTGGCGCCCTGCAGAGGAAGCACGACGGGAAGCGCACAGCACAGAGACTTTAATGGCCCAGGGGCCGGCGGGGGTCGGGGGAGAGGGGTCGGGAGGTTGGCGCGGGCCCGCGGAGGTCTGCGATCAAAGCGTGTGGAGGTCGTGACTGCGTCGGCTCAGCTTCTCCGGGTCGTCCGACGCCATGAGGGAGAAGTCACGGAAGATGTCCAGATACGTCTCGTCTCCTGAGAGGAGGGAGGCAAGGCTGGGCGTGCGCTCGGCGGCTCGCGGGGTTGCGAGGACGTGCGCCCTCACATGCGCCCAGTGCAAATTTGTGCATGAGTCATGGAATTAATCAGTGCGGCCAGGTGCCACCGCGGGTCTTCAGGGCCCAGGAGCCCAGCAGTATAGTGTGGGGCGGGGCGGGAGATACTTTACCTGCCTGGCCCTGGGCCGCTTCCACCTCTCTCATCTTTGCTAAGCGTAACCTGCAGGGGAAGGAATTAAGGCCCAAATGACTTTCTGTTGACAGCCCCCACTCCCAACTTCCCATCCTCTGAGCTGGGGTGGTTAAATTCACCTGCTCCCCCGGGATCCAATGCTTACAGGCGCTTAAGAGCCACGAAGCCCCTCACTCGAGAGGAACTCACCATCCGAAGGCCCTACCCGCCCCCCTTCCTATCCGCGTCCCAGTCCACACTCGGAACTTTTCTCCAGCCAGGTTCGGGATCTGGCCCTCTGAGCCTCCAGCTCCACCTACACGCGGGTCCCGGCGCTAGCTCCGCCCCAGGTGGGTAGGGCAAGCGCTAGCCCCGCCCTCAGGCCTCCTCACAAGGTGACGATATCCGCGTTGGCAGTTTCCATGGCGATCGTCAAAGGGTCTTTGCCTTCAGAGTCCCGAGCTCCCAAATCGGCTCCCCGTTTCAGGAACAGGCAGGCCAGCCTGGAAAGGACAGCCAGGCTCAACCGACCACTCACCCCATCGGCGCCCTTTCCCGCAGCCGTTGTCCTTGCCCGACCCTACCCCGTGTGGCCCAGAATGGTTGCATGGTGGAGCGGCCCCCGGCCATGGTTGTCCGCTTGGTTCACGTTCGCCCCGTTCTGGAGGAGAAACTCACAGGCCAGAAGAGAATTCTGCACAGAGGGGTTGAGAACGGGAGAGAAGGTAGCATTTTTAGAAGCCGACCCAAGATGTGTTAGGACGCGGTCAGTCCAGGGGCTGGGCTACGGCTGCGTCAGGCTCTGCTCTACCTCTTTAGCTGTATTCACTCGTTAAGTCCACAGTACAACTTCATGAGGTATGTTATCCCTATTTTACAGATGAACAAACTGACACACACAGAGAGGTTCACAACTGTGTGAGGAGAGAGCTTGGATTCAAACTCAGGTTGTCTGCTTCCTAACCACACACACCCTTAGCAACCAGTCTCCCCTGGTGATCATTCCTAATGGGATGGGAAGGGGGTAAGAGCTGGGCCCCAAATTGGAGAAGGGAACAGAAGGAAGGAGCTTAAGGGTTGGATGGGAGGTCAGCAAGACTCACAGCAGCTGTGGCCTGGATCAGTGGAGTGGCATTCTCCTGACCACCATTGACCCAGTTGACGTCGGCTCCGTGGGCAAGGGCATCAGCCATGGTGGGGAGGGATGGAGGGTGCCCAGCAGCTCGAAACAGCAGGGCCCCGGGGTGGAGGCTGCCTAGGTCATCGGAGGGGGGCTCTGGCAGAGGGAATCATTTGTGAGTCTGGTATGAAATCCTCACCACAGTCCCCAGATGCTCTAAGGGGCGAGGTCATTCCTCAGTTGTAGGGAGGCCTTCGGGACTCCAGGGACTGCCATGGGAGGTGGCTGTGTATGCCAGGCCCTGCAGGCATGGGGCATGGACAGCATCATTCACCTCTTCCCAACTACCTGGACTGCCTGACCGTCACAAGTGAACAGACACTCAGTCTTGGCTGCTCGGTTCCCTGTGCTCCAGCCAAGCTCACACCCTCCACCAGCCTCTGGGGCCACCGAGGAGCTCCTTCTCACTCCAGACCCTCCCCACCTATCCCCAGACCTACGCTCCCTCCCATTGTTCACTTAACCCCTGAAACGCTTGCCCTGTAAGTAAAACAACTGGTGCTGGTGTGGTCTACACCCCTCTCAGCACTGGCAAGGGGAAGGCTGGGGCCCCATGCCCCAGGCTGGGCACATAGCCGGGCTCTGTGAAGGTCTGAGCACCACTATACCTGGCCTGGATCTGAGGCTCCCTGGCCGGGGCCTGACAGAAGGCTTGGGGGGCAGAGGAGGCTGTCCCCTGGGAGGCCCCCGGCCACCTCTTCGCCCTCGAATCTGAGGAAGCTTGGTCAGGAACTTCTTCTCCACGTATTTGGCATGAATCCAGGCCTCCTTCTCCTGCCTGGCAGAGTACGGTGGGGAAAAGGAGGACCGTCTTCCCTCTTCCTTCCCCATAAGTAGGCCACCCCCACACCTCCACCCCAATCTCACCGGGAACAGCTGGGCCCTGGTTTCTTCACGGCCATGGCCTCCACACGGGCCTCATAGATCTGGTTGATGACGACATTCCCCAGCTCACACATAAGCTTCGGGAGGCCCAGGCAGAGGCAGAGACAGACAGGTGGGAGGGAGGTGGGTGTCTGAGCCCTCACAGCCCTGCAGCTCTGGACTCCCCCCTCCCCCCCTTCTCATCGTGGCACCCCAAGTCACCTTCACCAGCTCTGGCTCCCATGAGTCAAGGGTCAGAGACCGGACTTTGGAGAAATGAACTCCGAGGCTCCTGCAGGGTCAGTGTGGGGGTCAGTAGGCCGATGAGCACAGGGCCACACAGAGGCACTGAGCAGGAGGCCGCAGGGCCGCAGGCCGCAGGGCCGCAGGCCGCGTGCTCTGGCTCTGCTCACCGGTCCCTCTTCTCCCTTCTCTACAGTTCAGTTTTCAGGCCTCATCCTCTCCAGCCACCTCCCTTCTCCTGCCCTGTGGTTCCCCTCCCTCTGCCAGCCTCACTGAGGCCTTGTGGCCTCTCCCCTCTCACTGCTCTTCCTGGCTTCCCCTGCCCCCCAGAGCCCTGACCCCACACCTCCAGTCAGTGCCAGCCCTGGCAACAAGGAGGAAGGGAGAAGCCTGTGCGACAGGCTCTAGCTGGCTCCTCCCCTTCCCCCAGCGGGAAGGAGTGGGGGGCCCCCCCACAGGGGTGGCAGGGAGTGACCTGTGGATGCCAGAGCACTGGATGCAGAGGGTGACGCCCAGGTTGATGCTGGCCCACTCCGGGGCTGGCTCGCGGCAGTCACAGCACTGGGCATTGCCATCCACGCCCTGCACCTGGGCGGCCACATGCCCGGCTCCGCCAGGCTCCCTGCTCCGGGCCAGCCAACCACAGCCCAGGGTAGCAGAGGAGCCTGTGGCCAGGTATCCTGAGCCCTGGGGGAGAGAGAGGAAGAGAGATAGTGGCCCTAGCACCTGGGGAAGGGGAGCCTCTCCTCCCTGGGCCGCCCAGGTCTGCACTCTCCCAGTGAAGGCACCTGGCTGGCCCCTTGGGGGCTGTCATCAAGGCGAGCCTGGCTAAAGGCTGTGGCAATGCTGCTCTGCACCGCGCTGACCCACAGCTGCAGGAGGCGCTCCGAGTCAGCCTGCAGGAGGCAGGACCTGGGCAGGAGCAGGGGAGGGGGTCTCAGGCCTGGGGAGCCACATGCCAGGGTAGGCTGGCTGGCATGCTAGTTGACAGGTACCAGTTGTCCTGACATATGAAACACCAGCTGAATAGAGATTTGGCACCAACTGGTCCAGTCTTTCTAAATATCCCCCATTGCCCTATCCCCTCCCTCCAGAACATCACCCAGACTGTACCCCCCCGCAATCCAGCCACTGAAGGGTTAATGCCTGGTGCTATGTGGGGGCGTTCAAGAGGCCTGCACTCACTTGCTAGGGGACACAACTTCAAAGCAAAACCGCCTCTCTGAGTCTGGGCAGAGCTTTACGGTGCAGAGGCGAAGGTCGTCCACCACCACAGTCACAGGGTCCTGGAAGGGGACGGTGACAAGGAGCAGCCACCCTGCCAGCTGCAGCAAGGGCTGAGGGGCTCTGGGCCCTGGCATCTGGGACCCCACCTGCCTACCTTATACTTCTTCTGATAAACCAGTTGGTTGCTTTGAATAGTGAACCAGCGTCTGGAGGAAGCGGAAAGAGAGTCGTGGACATGGGTGGCATCGGGACGAGCTTGGGACAGGCACAGCGGACCCTCTGCCCTGTAAGGATGGTGCTGGGAGAGCCATGCTGACCCTCCCATCCAGTCGGGAGGGCATAGGGCTTGTGGGCGAGGGTTGGCAGGGCAACTAAGGTGGAACTACTCACACCTCGGACAACCCAGGTTTGAGCATTTGTGAAGACAACTTCCCAGCAGATGGCAATAAAACGCATTTTCTAATAAAATTCGTCTCCTGCTATAATTTTTAAGTATTCACAATACCCACGTGGGGCTCGAACCTACCACCTGATCTAGAGTCACAGGCTCCACCGACTGAGCCAGCCAGACCCCCCGGCCCCAATCTCTTGTCAAAGTTTTTTTGACAGATAAAGTATCTTATGGAAAGGGCTCAGTTTTTCCATTTGCGTAAATATTCCCTATGGGAAGGAGACGAGTCAGAGCAGATGACCCCCTTGCCCTACCCCTGCAGTGGCTAAGTCCCTATGGAAGCCGACAAGGCCCTCTCTTGGTGCACACTCCTGTTGCCTCCAGCTTCATCTCCCCTCCCACCCACCCCCCTTGTGTCCTCCTCCCTCCGTCTGTCCACACCCCCGTGCCCCTCTCTGTCCCTCTGACCCTCCAGGCTTGGGCACTTCCACCTTCTCCTGGGGACTTCTCCCCCAAGGAGTCCTTCAGGTCTTCACTGGGAAGTCATCACCTTCTCATGAAGCCTGCGCCGACCACCCTCTCTAGAACCACAGCCCCTCTCCAGCTCTCTGCAGCCCTTGCTCTCTCATGTTTCCCTGCATTCCTCTTCCCTTCCAACATAACAGAATTTACTGGGCGGCTTGGCTGAGGGGATGAAACATCTGTGGAGGCAGCGGGTTTTGCCTGTTTTTCTCACCGCTTAGCACCGTGTCACTGCTCAAAAAAAGTTGAATTGAGTGGGTTTGGGTGATTGGGGTCCCCCCAGCCCTCACCTGCTCCAGGTCTTAAATGCGTTGCTGGCCCGCTTGAAGAGATGGCCCTCCATGACCAGCCCACCAGGCCCTTCTTTCAAGCTTGGCTCTGGCTCCTCCCCACCGAGTTCCTGGGGGCACAGGGGGGTCAAAGGGCAGCTGAAGCGGGCAGAGGCCCAGCAGCCAGGCCCCAGGGCACCCTGAGGCCCTCACCTTCTGCTTCAGCAGCACGTGTCTCTGCTCCATGTCCCGCCTCTCGCGAGCCGAATTCAGGACCAGCTGGTGCAACTGGGTGTAGGAGGGGGCATTTCAGATGTCCCTTGGCCTCCCCCAAGCAGGCCAGGCCAGGCCTCTCGGAGCACACCCCCCCTCCCCCCGGTCACAGTCCCACCTGGGCGCCCAGCTCCCTGCGATACGGGGCCAGCCGGCCCAGCTCCTCGTGGCCCTGCTGGAAATGGGTAGCCTGGGCCTCCACCAGACGCAGCACCTGGGCAACAATGTGGGCAGGGGGCAGAGCTGGCAGGGGACCCTTCTGTTTTTCCTTCTTCCCTCCTAGACCCCACCAGCAGGCTCCTCTCCACCCCACCCTGGCTGCAACTCACAAACTCCATGACGTCAAACTTCCTCTTGTCCTCAATCACGTTGATCTAAGGGCCCCCCAAAGACTTCAGGTCAGTCTTGAAAACACAGCATCCCCTCCCACTGCACACAGAGGCCCTGGGATCCCAGGGCAGGGGTAGGGACAGGTCAGGGCGGGTACCTGGAGGGCATAATCCAGCGCTCGTCCCTGGTACCCGGCCCTTGCAGTCTTCAAGGCAGCCCCTGCCTCTTCCGCCTCCTGGGCCCGGCGCCTGGGGACCTCGGCATTGTGGATGAGAGCAGCCTCCAGGCTCTCGGCCCCCCTCCAGAAATCCCGGCGAGCCTCTCGGAAACCCCGGAGACCCCTGTGTGGAGGGGTAACGCGCAAAACCAGATACACCCACCTGCCCCCTGCAGAGAAGTCCCAGGTGGGCGGCCCACGCATGGCCTTCCGGTTGGGACTCCAAGAGGGTGCAGGGATAGGGGACAGCAGTCACCAGAAACCCCCAACCTCACAGTTCCTCTGTTCAGGGGGGTCCTTATGGTGATGGAAAGAGGGACAAGGACTGGTTGCCCTCCCGACTCACTCCTTGACCAGGGTTTGGATTTGCTGCTGCAGTGTGTGCTGGGTGGCATCTAGAAGCTCCTGCGTGGGTGGAGTTGGGCAGCAGAAATGGGCAGGTGAGGGTCAGGCCACAGATAGCCCTGCTTCCCACTGCCGGTGCCCCCTGCTCCCCCCTTACCGCATGGCTTTCCAGCTTGTGGTTAAAGCTCTCGGTAAACTTGTCCAGACACTCCTGGGCACAGAGATGCAGAGAGAGAGTGGGCCAGCAGGCGTGGGCACCCAGACTGCCAGCACTGTCTCGGGCCAGCAGCCCCAGCCCTGCTCCTACCTGGCACCTGGAGACCCCAGGCTGCCCCTCCCTGTCTCTGCCCCACAGACCCTGGCCCACTCAACATACCGCCATCATGGGCTCTGGTGGACCCAGGCGGGCCAGGTCACAAATGCCCGCGATGAAGCTACGGCCAGCGGCAAGGTAATGGCGCCCACTTTCCAGAAGGCCATTCCCCAGCTTGAGGAGCTAAGAAGCAATGGGGTTAATGGGGAGTTATGTCGTGGGCTGACACCCCACACTGGTGGTCCCCCCTCTCCCTTCTGCGGGGCTGTGACCCTCCTTTCCAACCTTGCCTTCATGTCTCTGCAGCCCAGCTGGGCCCTCCTGGTTTCCAGCACACCCTGCTGCTTTCTCAGCTGCCACTACTCTGTGCCCGGCCAAAATACCTCCCAGCCTCTCGCCAAAGCCAGTGTCTGCTTCCCCTCCAAACGTCTCCCCTGCCATGTCTCCCTTCCTGCCCCCAATCCGCGTGCAGTGTCTGGCTCACAGGATGAATGGCCACCAGGCTGGTGGTGGGTTCGGCAGTCCCTCCCTGTCTGAAGTTGTCCCGTTCGGTGCATGGAGCATGCCCCTCCCAAAGATTAATTAGGCATCCGGCCACAGGGCCAGGGCAAAGATGGCATTAGGGGTGCTCCGGGGACCCACTATATTGGGCCCGAGGAGGGTCCCTCTGGAAGAGCCAGGTGCTGAGTCAGAAACCGAAGTGAGGTCTCCCGACCTCGGGCCCTAGTTTGGGAACTGCTGCCCCCGAGGTGACACCCCTTGGCTCTGGCCTGAGTCAACACAGCTGGGACAGAGTAAGTATCTGAGGGGCCCTTCAGCTCAGCCCAGGGGGCAGGACACCACCAGGGAAGTTGTGTGGGGAAATCCTGCGGCAGCAGAGGCTCAGAAAGCTGCGGCCGGGGTGGTCAGTGAACTTCTGTTGAACTGAAAAACACTTTCGAGTGCAGGCAAAGGCTGTAAGGAACTGGAGCCAGACATGAAGGTGGCTGACAGAGTCAGTAAAGGTCTGGGAAGTGGCCATGATCCAACCTCATCAGATGTTTTTTCCCTATTCACACCCTTTCCCCATAAATGAGCTTTCCTAAGACTGAACTAGAGATAAATAGGCCCATCCGTGTAGCGGAATAGCCTCAGCAATGCAAACGAATGAGCTACCCACATAGGAACTCCTGCTGATACAGAACAACCTGAATGGACTTCAAGGGCATATTCTGAGAGAATAAAAAGACAGCCAGTCTTGAGAGCTCACATAATGTATGGTTTCACTTATGTAACATTCTAGAAATGACAAAAGTCTGCAGGACAGATGAGAGCTTGCTGCGAGTTACAGAAGCCAGGAGAGGGCATTAGGACAAAGGGCCACACAGAAGAGTTCCTAGTGGTAATAGAGGAGTTTTGTGCCCTTTTTCTTTCCTTTCCTTTTTCTTTCTTTCTTTCTTTCTTTCTTTCTTTCTTTCTTTCTTCCTTCCTTCCTTCCTTTCTTCCTTCTTTCCTTCCTTTCTTCCTCCCCCCCCCCCCGAGAGAAAGCATGCATGAGCAGTGGAGGGGCAGAAGGAGAGAGAGACAGAAAGAGAGAGAACATGAGCAGGGGTGGGAGGAGGAGCAGAGGGAGAAGCAGACTCCCCTGTGAGCAGGGAACCTGATGTGGGGCTCGATGCCCGGACCCTGGGATCTTAACCTGAGCAGAAGGCAGACACTTAACTGATTAAGCCACACGGGCACCCCACCCAACATGTGGCTTGAATTCATGGCCCTGAGATCAAGAGTTGCACTCTTTCCAGACTGACCCCACCAGATGCTCCTTTTCCTTATGATTTTTTAAAAAAGATTTTATTTATTTATTTGACAGAGAGAAGCACAGCGAGAGAAGGAACACAAGCAAGGGGAGAGTTCCCACCAAGCAGACAGCCGGATGTGCGGCTCGATCCCGGGTCTCCGAGATCATGACCTGAGCCGAAGGCAGTCGCTTAACCAACTGAGCCACCCAGGCGCCCCTCTTATGATTTTTTTTAAGATTTTATTTATATGACAGAGAGAAACACAGATAGAAAGGGAACACAAGCAGGGGGAGTGAGAGAGGGAGAAGTAGGCCTCCCGTCAAGCAGGGAGCCCGAAGCGTGGGCCTTGATCCCAGGACCTTGGAATCATGACCTGAACCAAAGGCAGATGCTCAATGACTGAGCCACCCAGATGCCCTTCTTTTTTTTTTTTTTTTTTTAAGATTTTATTTATTTGACACAGAGAGAGATCACAAGTAGGCAGAAAGGCAGGCAGGGAGAGAGGGGGAAGCAGGCTCTCTGCTGAGCAGAGAGCCTGATGCAGGCCTCGATGCCAGGACCCTGAGATCATGACCTGAGCCAAAGGCAGAGGCTTTAACCCACTGAGCCACCCAGGCACCCCAGGTGCCCTTCTTATGATTTTCTTTCTTTCTTTCTTTCTTTCTTTCTTTCTTTCTTTCTTTCTTTCTTTCAAGATTTTATTTATTTGACAGGAAGAAACACAGAGAGAGGGAACACAAGCAGGGGGAGTGAGAGAGGGAGAAGCAGCCTCCCACAGAGCATGGAGCCCAATGCGGGGCTTCCATCCTGGGACTCCAAGATCAAGACCTGAGCCGAAGGCAGACGCTTAACGACTGAAGTGTCCAGGTGCCCCTGTGATTTTCTTTTTCTTTTTTTTTCTTTCTTTTTGTTTTTTAAAGATTTTATTTGACAGAGAGAGAGAGAGAGAGAGAGAGAGAGATCACAAGAAGGCAGAGAGGCAGGCAGAGACAGAGGAGGAAGCAGGCTCCCTGCCATGCAGAGAGCCCGACTCAGGCCTCGATCCCAGGACCCTGAGATCATGACCTGAGCTGAAGGCAGAGGCTTTAACCCACTGAGCCACCCAGGCGCCCCCCCATGATTTTCTTAATAACACTTTCCTCTAGTTCCCTTTATTGTACAAACAGTATATAATATATATACCACACGAAATATGTGTTCATCAGTCATTTACATTATTGGTCAATGGCAGGCTGAGTAAAGTTTTTGGGAAATCAGGAATTATATGTAAACTTCTGATGATATGGAGGGTCAGTGCCTCTAACCCTCATGTTGTTCAAAGGTCTACTGTATATGCAAAACAGGTAAAAATCCAAGTCAGGTCTGCAGACAGTTAGTTGTATCATGCCAACATCAATTTCCTGGTTTTGGTGACATACAAGTGATGTGCTGGGGGCCGCAATTGGGAGAAGCTGGGTGGTGGGTGTGTGGAACCTCCCTGCGCTATCTTTGCAACTTCTTGCAAGTTTGTAATCAACTCAAAAAGGTTTAGGGGCACCTGGGTGGCTCAGTCATTTACGTGTCTGATTCTTGATTGCGGCTCCATCTTAGGGTTGAGGGATCAAGTCCCGTGTGTGGGGAGGGGTAAAGGAGGGAGAGGAGAGGGTCTACATTCAGGGGGAGTCCGCTTGAGATTCTCTCTCTCTCTCTCTCTCTCCCCAGCTCATATACACTCTCTCTTTCTAAAATCAATAAATAAGGGGCACCTGGGTGGCTCAGTTGGTTGAGCGACTGCCTTCAGCTCAGGTCATGATCCCAGAGACCTGGGATCGAGTCCCACATCAGGCTCCCCGCTCGGCAGGAAGCCTGCTTCTCCCTCTCTCACTCCCGCTGCTTGTGTTCCCTCTCTGGCTGTGTTTCTCTCTGTCAAATAAATTTAAAAATCTTTAAAAAAAATAAAATAAAATCAATAAATAAGGGGCGCCTGGGTGGCTCAGTTGGCTAAGCCACTGCCTTTGCCTCAGGTCATGATCCTGGAGTCCCAGGATCAAGCCCCGCATCAGGCTTGTAGCTCCTCGGGGAGTCTGCTTCTCCCTCTGACCTTCTCCCCTCTCATGCTCTCTGTGTGTGTCTCTCTCTCATTAAAATAAATAAATAAGTCTTTAAGAAGAAATTTTAAAAAATTTATATAAAAATATGTATTTATTAATTGGTTGTCTGCTACCTTTCAGACTCTGGTATAGGCATTGGGGACTGAATAAAAACATAACATAAAAGTCCTTTGCGGCACTTATGTTCTAGCAGGAAAAAGAAACAACACAAATTGGCAAGTGTGACAGATACGCTCTCAGGTGACCCTCGACGGTGCCCTCCCTTGCACCCCCCCATCCTACCCAACAAAATAGGGCCAAGACCACAAGACAACACTCCCATGATCAGGTTGTGCCATGGGCGGGGGGGGGGGACAGCCACCCACATGGCAGCAGGCGCTGGAGAGACCCTCCTTTGGGCCTTGATGAAGCAAGCCGCCATGATGTGAGTTGCCCAAGGCGGGGCCACATGGCAGGGGACCTCGGGCAGCTGTGAGCAGGTGGTCTCAGGGACACCCCAGCAAGGCACTGGAGTCTGCCAATACCCCTAGGAGCCTGGAGGGGGGCCCTGAGCCTCAGGTGGGACTGCAGTCTGGGAGCCCCTGAGCAGAGGAGCAATGGGGCTGCGCCTCTGTCCTGAGCTTCAGACACTGTGCTAAGAGGCATGGCTGCGTTCCGTCACTCCATTTGCAGCAACTCGTGAGAGAGCAGCAGAAAGCAAATGCGGCAAATAAAGACATCCCACGTGAGAGTGGGGTGCAGGCTACAGAGAAAACCAAGCCAAGGAGGGGGCAGGGTGTGTGCCCATTTTTATGAAGAATGGCCTGGGATGGCCTTCCTGTCTGGGGTTTAAGTGTCTCGATGGTGTGTCTCCCCAAGGCCGTCTGTGGGCTGCCTGGGGGCAGAACCATCCTGCTGTCCCTGGAGGTCCGGGGCCAGGCCTAAGGCTGGGCTCGCAGCTGACCCAGGAAGCCCACAGGGAGTCTGGTCTTCCAAGACCCTGTGCTCCTTGAGGGTACAGAACCCCCACTTCCTTCTCTGCAGCCCTCACAGTATTCACCGCACATGGTTAAGCATTCAACAATGCCTAGAATTCACTGGGGTCTCCACTTTTCTCCCTGACCCCACCCCTCTCATCTTAATGCCATCCTGGGTCACTTCTCCATGTCACCTTTTCCAGCCGGGTCTCCAGTTCTGACACCTCGGCTTCCACCAGCTCAATGGAGGCTCTGGGAAGAGAGGGATGGGGTCATGGGAACAGAGCTTGGGTGCATCACGTCTGTCTGCCCCAGGAGGTTGGCTTTGGGGTTAGTGGGTAATGGGACAGACAGAAAAAGCTGAAGGGTGAAGAGGACCTGACCATCCGCCCTCTTCTGCTCCCTCTCACTGCGAAGTGTGGGAGCTATTAGGGCCCAGGCCAGCAGGAAGCGTAAGGGAGGGTGGATGTGGTGAGGGCAGGAAGTTGCTAACCGCCCCAGCAGGTGCTGGGGGAGGGGCAGGGGTCCCCAGGAGCGGGAGGAGGGAGTGTCAGCTCTGGGGGGTGCAAGAGGGGCTAGAGCGGCTCCCTGTACCCAGAAAGGGGGTGGAGAGCATCAGAGGCCAGGGTTGCACAGAAGTGCTATTCTGGCCCACAAACTTGATCTTGTCCCTTTGTGAACTTATTCCCTGGAGGGACATCTGGCCTGGGGAAGGCTGTGTGTTGTGTGCGTGTGTGTTGGTGGGTGGGGGGCGGACCTCACCCCTCTGTGCCCCCCAGACCTGTGCACACTTACCGGAAGCGGGGTGAGTCCTTGAGACACTCCTCGAAATCCAGCTTGACGGTCATCTTAGCTTGTCCGTGTGTGGGGTGGGGCAGACGGGTGGGGTGTGCGTGGAGGAGCTCCCTGACCCAGGAGGGGTCGAGGAGGAAGGAGGAGAGGATCCTCTCCTGGGGAGGAGCGAGGGGGGGCGGGGGAGGGAACTCTGTTCCTTCCCCGAGGGTAAGGGGTGTGCAAGGACGGGCTCTCACCTCACACTTGCCGGCAGCGCTGGGAGGGGCAGAGGCGGGGCCAGGCTGAGAAACCGGAGCCCCGCCCACTGGGACTCTGCTGTCCCCTTCCTCCGGGGAGCCCTAGGCCTTCAGCCTCTTTTTCGTTTGGGGACGTGGGGGGAGGCTGGCAGATGTAGGCTCAAGTCCTGATTCTGTCTCTCAGAGATTATGGGACCCTGGGCAAGTTCGCTGATTGCTCAGGTAACCTCATCTGGAAGGTGGGGGGGTTGACCCCCCCCACCCACAGTGTTGTTGGAAGAATTAAAGATGCTAAAGATGGTACATGTAAGAGTGGTCCAGCCCCACCAAGCGCCGTCCCCGCTGTAGTCGGGCCTTCTGGGCCTCAAAGGCCCTTGCTGAGGCCGGTCAGCCAGGCTGTCTTCTCTGCTCTGCCTGCTGTGGTTTCCTGTGTGCAGAGGTCCCTCCCTCCTCCCCTGTCCTCAGTGACTGAGCAGGCCCATCCTCCGCGAAGGAGTCACAGCACGGACTCCTGCACTTCTCTTTATTGTCCACCTGGAGGGTGGTGAGCTCTGGGAGAGGCTGGCCCCCATGCCATCCCCGGCTGGCTACATTTTCCATTGTCTGGATTCCTCTTCTTGTGTCCATCGAAGCCTCAGGGTTTCATCTGGATGGAGAAAGGAATGGGTCACTGGCTTTCTGTAACCCCTGAAACTCCCTAGAAGCTACCCACTCAGGCCCTCTCCCTCCCTGGCCAGTGCAGGCAGCCCCTCGCCCCTGCCCCGGCTCACGTCTGCATTGGTTTTGCTGTGGGGAGTGTGGACTGCTTCCAAGTTCCTTCTCCAAGCTTTCTGGGCTTTGCCAGTTGAACCCCTTGGATACTAGCCACTGACACCAGTCTGACTCTGCTCTGTCTTTGCAGGACAGGGCAGCCCCTGGAGTGGGATGCGTGGCAGAGAGAAGTCAGGTAGGAGGTATGACCCAAGCTGGAGGGGGTCCCCGTCCCTTCTGAGCCTCCCCTGGGGCCACTCTTGGCACTGTTGCATATCTATCCCAGTATGCAAAGAGGGGGAGATGGGAGCTGGCCAAGAGCCAGCCATTGTGGCCTGGTGCTCTCACCAGGCTGTGATGTTGTCCCTGCCAGGGATTCTTTGGAGGCCTGGGGATCCTGCACGGGGCTTCCTGTGTGGTCCAGCAGACGGACCTCGGTGCTTATGGGATTCTCAATCACCCAGTTAAAATTTGTGGAGCCTGGAAGGATCAGGAGATCAAGTTGGGCACCATCAGTCTGTTGGTTGTCGGCACCCCCTGCCCCAGGCTGACCCAGCCCAGCTCTCACTGTCCTGCTGCTCAGGCTCATCTTCTGTGTCCTCCTCGAGCTCTGGGTGCGGAGAGCACCTGAGGTACCTTCCTTTGATATAATACTCCTTCCGTTGCAGATCCACCTCCTGGTCTGACATGATGGTGGCTGAAGGTGGGGACCGATTTCTGAAGGTAGGGGAATCTGAAGACTCACCCATCCCTTTGAGTCTTATGGCCACCTAGGGCATCTAGGATCCCCAAGTGTCCATAATGCCCCTCTGTGCAGGGGAGCAGCTCAGGCCCCAGGTTCTCATCTCCATTCAATGCCCTCCTCCCATATGAGGAAACCTCAGTGACCCCTCCATCCCCCACACCTCTCTTGGGCTTCCCGAGGACCCCACCCCAGCTGCCTTTCATCTTCCCTGGACTTGCCTCCCATCACTTCCCTCTCAAGCCCCACGGCTAACCCTTGACCTCTGGGATGTGGTTCCTGATCACCAGGCCAATCTCATCTTTGACTCCTCTGGGCAGTCCTCCTGTCTGGCCTCTCTCCACAGGCCTGGGCTCTGGTTCCAGCATCACGCCTCGACTACCACTGTCCATACTGGCGCTAGCCCCGTTGCTGTGCTTGTTATTACTGAAGGGAAGGTTTTTCTGAGCCTTGAGGAACTTTCCTTCATCATAGTGTAACTTTCGGCGCTTGTCAAAATCACTGGAGTCTGTGGGTCATTTTAAGAGCTTGGGTTTCCTGCCAGGCTCCTGCCGAGGGTTCACTTGGGGTCCCCGTTCCACTCAGCCCTCACCCCTCATCTCACGTGTCTTAGAAAAGATGTCTGAAGACCCTGAGCTTCTGTTATCACCGTACTGCAGGACCTTGGGGCAGAAATTGTCCATTGTTGCAAACCTGAAGTGGAGGGAGACTAATTGGGGGCGCCAAAGGGGAGAGGACAAGGGGGCCAGGTGGTAGATGGGGCCTCGTTGGCTGACTCTCCCCCACCTTGGCTTTGGTCAGTCCTGATGGGAACTGAAGCACCTCTCATTTTGGTGGCCAAAAAGCAGATGGGGCTCTGATCCCAGGAGTGGAGGAAGGAAGAGGCCCCACTTCCCTACTGATCTCTGGCGGGCCTCTCACCTTTCGGCCAGCGCCTGGGGAGTCACTGTTCGAGAGGATGCCCCAGGCAGGTCCTCGTCGCTGTCCTGCAGCCTGCAGCGGAGTGAGCGAGCAGGGCTGAGAGGCCGGGCAGCAGGCAGTATCCAGTCCCTGAGACCTCTCTGCCTTCCCCCACCCCCTTTGAGTAGGGAAGGGTCTGGGCTGAAAGGCTCGGGCTGAGGGTTCTGCACCTGTGGTAGGGGGTGCTGGGCTCA
This sequence comes from Spilogale gracilis, assembly GCA_004023965.1. Taxonomy (NCBI): domain Eukaryota; kingdom Metazoa; phylum Chordata; class Mammalia; order Carnivora; family Mephitidae; genus Spilogale; species Spilogale gracilis. The sequence continues at coordinate 77,186 of PITA01004155.1, read as the reverse complement.
TCCACCTTCATAAATCCATAATCCTTGTCAGCGGGGTGGTAGGTGGCCAGGATATTCATTTCATCCCAGCGCTGGGACTTTTTCCTGGAGTAGGGGGAAGGGCACAAGAAGGGGGAGGAAACCTCCCAGCGACCTCCTCCTCACAGCCCTCCCTCATTCTCTCAGTTATTCAAAAGCTTTTTCTTGTACCCTCTCGTCGTGTCAGAGGCAGAGGAGCCTGGGGATCGGGGTTACACCGAATGATTTTCACGCACTGTGTAGCTGGCGTTGATCCGGTACCCGCTGCTCCCCGCAAGACGTGGGACCTCAGATTTCCCATCCAATCGCTCTCAGCTGCTCACGCTTCCAAGTTCTTAGGACTCCACCCCTTTCTCTAGCTCCGCCCGTGCCAGTGTGCGGAACCCCTCCCTCCCCGCTCCGCGCGGGGTGCAGGCTACGCGGGACTCCTTACTTCTCGGAATTGGGGGATTTCTGCATCAAGATGGAGGTGCTGGTTTTTAGGATGCCGCGGGGCCGGTCCTCACAAGGTTTGTGGAAGTGCAAGCAAGTTGACCCGGAGCGCGGTGGACTGCATTCCGAGTTGTGCACCCCAGAGCCCCCCGACTCGGGTCTGCAGGTCCCGCATACACTGGTTCCAGGAAAGGAGGCATTTAATCCGTCAGGGTGTGTGCCGGACCCAGCGCTGAGGTCCGCAACCTCCCCAGGGTGCCGGTTGGGCCCGGAACCGAGAACCGCTACCTCCCCGGAGGGTCGGCTAGAACCAGGACTGCAAGTTACGATTTCCCCGGAGTGCAGGGAGGGCCCAGAATCGTGAGACAGGACTACACCGGAGGGCGGCCCGGCGTCCGCCTCGACTCCTCCGATTTCTCCTGGCACACCCTTGGTTGCCCCTCCCGGGGATTCCCCACTGAGGCTGCCGATAGCCCCCAGAGCCTCCAGCTTCTCCATGGCCCCACCCGGGGGCCGCTCTCAGCTGCCCCGCCTCCCGGTTCCACTTAGCCACGCCCCTCGGCCCCGCCCCCACCGCGCCGGGCTGGGGACCGTCGGGTTGAGGCGCGGGCGTCCTTCTGCTCCGCTCCCTAAATACGCGGCCCCGGAATCAAGCTTTATATAGGGATCTCGGGCAGGGGGGCCCCCTCCAGTTGCCCCTCCCTTTCTGTCCCACCCAAAAGCCTTCTTTCTTTGTCTCTGGGATTTGTTCCCGCCCTGTTCCCCATCACCGCCTTCATCCGAATTATCCAATCATAATCAGGGGTCCTGATCACGGGGCCAGAAGCCGATTGTGACGTCACAGTCCTCCAACCTCTGCGCGAGCTTGGAGAGTTGTGTTCGGAGCTTGTTCAGAGCTCCGGGGTTTGGGTGAGGGAAAGACCGTCAGCGCCGTTGCTGGAAACCGCCCGTCAGGGCTTCATTGGACTCTTTCCATGGCTTTAAAACTTAAGAGTTTGGCTGGATTGGAGTTCAAGGTGGGCTTATTCAGAAATATCGCGAGCCGTTTTATCCCACCCCCCCAAAAGTCGGCCCGCTTTGCCTCTCACGAGAGGAGTGATACAAAGTGGAAGGGTTGCGATGGTGTCGCGAAACGTATTCGATCTCGGCGGTGCGCAGGGAAGAGGATTGCGTTTATAAAGTTACAGGTTCCCCTTGTCTGAGTCCTACGGACGCCGCTCACCCCGCCGCAAAAGGTGCAGCGCGAAGGGAAGACACCTCCTCCTCTTGCCATAAAGCGAATACTTCAAGGTGTCGCCTGCCTCGGTGAAGGCGGAGTCGTCGGCGCCGCTGTCGCAAAGCTGAAAGTGGGGGCCAGCACCCCCTGCGTCGTAAAGATGCCTGCGACGGTCGTTTCCCGCTGTCGCAAAAGCTCCCTGCCTTAGTCTGCACGGCTGTCAAAGCCACTCCGTCACCTCGCCGTGCCATAAAGCAATCCTGCCCGACCCCGTCGTCCTTTCGTTCCCACCGTGGTGGTCATTAGTTCCCCAGCGCGGGATGCTTCGTCGCCCGGCAGTGCCGTAAAGCACACCCGGCCCCGAGTCCCAGTCCCTCCGGGTGTCTGTGCGCCGCGGTTGCCACGGTGCCGCCAAGCGCGGCTGTCGCGCGGGCCCGGTGTCAGCGGCGATGGCGGCGGGGTCGGGTGGGAGTGGGGGCTCTGGGGCAGGCCCCGGGCCGGGGCCGGGTGGGAGTGGGGGCCCCGGCGGGAGCGGCGCAGGGCCGGGGTCCGGCGGGGCTCTGGGCAGCGGCGGGGAGCTGCACCCGCGCACGGGGCGCCTGGTGAGCCTGTCGGCCTGTGGGCGTACAGCGCGGCGGCAACAGCCGGGCCAGGAGTTTAACCACGGGCTGGTGTTGAGCCGGGAACCCTTGCGTGATGGACGCGTCTTCACTGTCCGCATCGACCGCAAGGTGCGGAGCGGGGCCCGCGGAACCGAGAGACGTGGTGGGTGGTGGAGGGAGCGAGCGGGAGACCCGGGGTCGGACAGCCAGGCTGGCCCACATCGCTGGCTACCGAGAGGGTACCAACAGACCTGCGGGGCACCGGGCGACGGGCAGGAGGGGATCATGGAGCAGAAACGGTCGCTTGGCGGGGAAAGGGTAGAGGAGAGCTGGAGTTTCCTCAAGACCCAGGAGCTGGGCAGGGACACAGGGCTTCATCTCCAGGAATGGTTAGGAACCAGATCTCCGGGAATCATTTCTGGGAGGTGGGGAGGATGGAGAGATGTCAGGGCTGTGATGGGAGGAGAGGGGAGAACCAGGGAAGGAACCAACCACTGGAGGATAAACTCAGTCGGAAAGATGGGTGAGGACAGACATTTGGGGAGAGGGAGATGTGCATGGTTGTATGTGATTTGGTGAGGAGACCAGGTGCACAGAGGTGGAATTTGGGAAGAGGTGGAATGTGAGCGGAGCCGGAGCTTGGGAGAGAATCGGGCCAGTCAGGAGGAGAGTGGGACATGAGGGCAAGGAGTGTGGGCATGGGGAGCTGGGAACCCAAGTGGCTGGGGAGTCACAGAGACCATCCTTTTGGGTCTCTAGAGAGAAAAGCCCGTTAGCTGTCAGAGATATGGGAAGAGGGGGACAAGGTGTTCTGTGAAATGTGGATTCCTATTGGTGGGAGACCCATGGTGGCCAATCCTGAGCCTCTGTCCACCACCCTTATCACAGGTCAACTCCTGGAGTGGCTCCATTGAGATTGGGGTGACGGCACTGGACCCCAGTGTGCTGGACTTCCCAAGCAGCGCCACAGGGCTGAAGGGGGGCTCATGGGTAGTGTCAGGCTGCTCGGTGTTGAGGGATGGACGTTCTGTGCTGGAGGAGTATGGTCAGGACCTGGACCAGCTTGGTGAAGGGGACCGTGTGGGCGTGGAGCGCACAGTTGCTGGGGAGCTGCGGCTCTGGGTGAACGGGCGGGATTGCGGGGTGGCCGCCACGGGCCTTCCCACTCGCGTCTGGGCCGTCGTGGACCTTTATGGCAAGTGCACCCAGATCACCGTGCTGCCCCCTGAGCCAGGTTTCAGCCCCCCTACTCCCATCCTCACACCTCCCCTCGAGCCCTCCGCACCCCCTGAAGATTCTGCCTTGACTGAACAGGGGACCTCTGGGGATGAAGGTGAGAACGCAGCAAGGGCAGTGGGAGAGGGGTGGGGGCAGGGCGAGTGGCTGAAGGACTGGGAGAGACAAAGTGACAAATGAGGCTGGGTGTGAGCAGGGTCACTCAGACTCCCCCCTCAAGTCTGTTGAAGGGGAAAGCAGGGGCTAGTGGAGAGGGTCTCCTGGTTGTGGGCCCTACAGCAGGGGCTGAACCCTTATTCCCCTCCCATCCACCTGGTCCCCAGCCTTCATGGTGTCCCCAGCGCAGGCCCGTTTCCTAACAGCCTTGAGTCACATAATGGTGAGGGCTTCCGGGAGGCTTTGGGAAAGGGAGCGGGAAGTGAGGAGGAAGAGGTGAGGGGAGGGGCCTCAGGAGAGGGCTAGGGGAAGAGTGGCGAGCCTGAGGGTGTAGAGCCTCATTCCAGCTTCCCTTCCCCCATCCCGCTGCCTAGACTTTGCCAGCATGGAGCTGTCCGAGGTGGTGGGCAACGCCATCCTGTCTGCCTACAACGGGGGGCTCCTAAATGTGAACCTGAGCTCCCCGCCCGCAGGGGAAGGACTGGGGTCTGGCGGTGCCGCCACCTCACCCATCCTCACTTCCAACGATGCCCTGCTCTTTCACGAGAAGTGCGGGACACTCATCAAACTTAGCAACAACAACAAGACCGCCGAGCGCCGTCGTCCCCTGGATGAATTCAACAATGGGGTGGTCATGACCAACCGTCCGCTCCGGGACAATGAGATGTTTGAGGTGTGCAAGCTCCTGGGTGCTGGCTGGCACCTCGCCCTCCGGGAATCAAAGATGGGGCTCACCATCCTTGATGGTGGAAGGGGGGGGCCAGGGAACAGCTGAGGGCTAAGGGTCCTTTCTCCGCACTTATCTGCCCACCTCCCCCTCCTGCTGGCGCTCCCCCCTAGATCCGCATCGACAAGCTTGTAGACAAGTGGTCAGGCTCCATTGAGATCGGTGTCACCACCCACAACCCCAACAACCTGGAGTACCCAGCCACCATGACCAACCTGCAGTCAGGTACTGGCCCCTGGCAGGGCGGAGGCCCCTCCCTCGGGTGAGCGCAGCAGGGGCCCTAGCCAGGCTGTTCCCCTTCCCCCAGGCACCATCATGATGAGCGGCTGTGGTATCCTGACCAATGGCAAGGGCACTCGCCGAGAGTACTGTGAATTCAGTCTGGATGAGCTACAGGTGAGCCAGGCGAGGTGCAGAGTCTGAGCCGCACTCTGGGGCTACCCCGTCACCCCGCAGCCCTGCCCAGACCCCACGGTCTCCGCTGTGGCCTCTGCGCTCTCGCCTGAAGTTTCCTTCTGAGAAGGCGGGGTGGCCTAGTAGCTAGGCTCTCAGATTTTGGGAGTCAGAGGGTCACTTTCTCTCACTATGTGGCCATGGGGGGTAGTGACCAGAGGCGAGAAGATCCTTCTTTGTGTCTGGTAGGTGGTATTTTTTTTTTCCTTCTAATGTTTGAAGTGAGCCTGTTAGTGTTTTATAAACTGCTTGGAGAGGGGGGTGATGTGCCCTGACAGACTTGCCCTGAGCATTCGGGGGCTGGAGACTGTCCCCTACGGCCCGGGAGGGGGTGGGGGGAAGGTTTTAGAGCCCCACCTTTTCTCAGGGGCACCAGGACAAGTCTGGAGCCTGAAGGGGGGATGGATTCGAGACCTTTGTTTCTCTGCTCTGGCTAGGAAGGCGACCACATCGGCCTCACGAGGAAGTCCAACTCTGCCCTGCACTTCTTTATCAACGGCATTGACCAGGGTGAGGGGACGCTGGGAGTGGGCCGCCGGGCCACTGCCATCGGGGGCGGGAGCTCTGGGCCTCTTTATCCTGCCTCTCTTTGATGCTGGTCTCCCCACGTTCCCCACCCCCCTAGGTGTCGCCACTCCACTGACACCCCCAGTGGTGTATGGTGTGGTGGACTTGTACGGGATGGCAGTGAAGGTGACCATCGTGCATAATAACAACCACAGCGACCGCCTGCGCCGGAACAATGCCATCCTGCGAGCGCTGTCTCCGGAAGGGGCCCTCCGCCGCGCTGCTCCTGCTGCCCAGGCAGAGCCCGAGCGCCTGCTTTTCCACCCCAACTGCGGGCAGAAGGCAGCCATCACCCACGAGGGACGCACTGCCCTGAGGCCCCAGTATGGCCCATGGGGTGGGGAGAAGCCTGCAGAAGGGGCTCTAATGGGATTGGGGGTGGGGTGGAGAAGCAGGAGGCAAAGGGATTCTGATCTGGGGAGCTCCAGACAGGGAGCCTCGCGAAGAGTGAAATGTCCCTGGTCGACTCGGAACAGCAGGTGTCAGGCAAGGCATCGCCAAGCTAAGCTCTGGCGTACTCAGAGCATGTGCTCACACCTGCGTTCCCGTTCACTGTCCTCAGTGCCACTGATGACTTCAACCATGGCGTGGTGCTGAGCAGCAGGGCCCTGCGGGATGGAGAGGTGTTCCAAGTGCGCATTGACAAGATGGTGGACAAGTGGGCCGGCTCCATCGAGATTGGGGTCACCACCCACAACCCCGCCTACCTCCAGTTGCCCTCCACTATGACCAACTTGCGCTCTGGTGAGCTGAGCTCCCAGGGAGGGCAGGGCCAGAGAGAGTCCCAGGGAGGGAGCTGCCCCGGAGCCCCGACACTGGGTCCGCAGCTTGGTCTTTCCTGGTCCCACTTGTGATGGCTCCTTCAGAGGCTGAGCACTGCCGCGTGGACAGGCCTGTGAGGTGTGGGATCATGCCGTTTCCTTGCCCGGCCCTTGGAAGAAAGCTGACCATCGCACAGGGCAGGCAGGGCCAGCGGCTTTGGGGAGGGATGTGGGGACTGCTGTATAACAGAGCGGAGCCCTGGTTCCTGCTCACATCCTCTGCCACTGCCTGTCCCCCTAGGGACCTGGATGATGACTGGGAACGGGGTGATGCATAATGGGACAACCATCTTGGACGAATACGGGCACAACCTGGACCGCCTCAAGGTGGGAGAGCTGGGGTACCGCAGGGGTGCAGCAAGCGGGGCGTGGGCAAGGCGGGGCCGCTGTAGGACCAACCCTCCTGGGAACTCTGCCTGACTCCTCACTCCAGCCCCCCCTTCTTCCAAGGCAGGGGACACGGTGGGCGTGGTACGGCGGGAGGACGGGACTCTGCACTTCTTTGTCAACGGGATGACTCAGGGCCCCGCAGCCTGGAACGTGCCCCCAGGCGTCTACGCTGTCGTGGACCTATATGGCCAGGCGGCCCAGGCCACCATTGTGGACGACGTGGGTGAGGGCCGGAGCCGGGGGGGTGGGGCAGTCTCGAGGTGGGGGGGGCCTTGGAGTCCACCGGCAGCCTCACGGGTGCGGTCTGCTCTCCCAGAGATGCCCCCTGTGCCTGAGCCGCTCCCTGAAGGGAACAACCAGGTGTCCCCCAGCTCCCCGTCATCGGGGGTAGGGGGCTCTGACCTGCGCTTCCACCAGCTGCACGGAAGTAACGCTGTCATCACCAACGGGGGCCGCACAGCGCTCCGCCACAACTGTCGCAGCGAGTTCAATGACGCCATCGTCATCTCCAACCGGTCAGTGTTGGTGCTTGCTTGGCTCCAGCCTTCTGCTGCCCAGCCTCGGCCCCCTGTGCGGGACCCGTGTGATGGCCGCTGTATCCCTGACTACCTGTACGGGGCCAGTCTGATGGCAGCTGTGTCCCTGGCAGGGCCCTGCGGGATGGAGAGCTATTTGAGATTGTCATTCAGAAGATGGTGGACCGCTGGTCAGGCTCCATTGAGGCTGGTGAGGGGCGCGTGTGCGCATGTGCGCTGGGGAGTGGTGCGGGCTGCTTGTTGCTGGGGGCTTGGCTCTGACCCACCCCGGCCTCCTCCTAGGAGTGACCGCTATTCGGCCCGAGGACCTCGAGTTCCCCAACACCATGACAGACATTGACTATGACACATGGATGCTGAGGTTCTGCTCCCTGCCTCAGGGGCCCACTGGGTGGGGCTGGTGGAGCTGGCAAGGATGAGGGAGGCCGGGTGTGGGGCCTGTGGTGGCCCTGGACCATCACACGCCTGAGGGATCTCGCTGGCCGGCCCCCATGCACCCTCCGGCGGCCCAGCCTTCCCTCCTCTGAGGGGAGCGCTTGCCTTTCTCTGGGGGTTTCCCAGAGGTGTAGGAGACAGGGTCGGGTCTCCGACCCCAAATCAAGATCCCAGCCCAAGGCCTGGAGAGTTCTGCCAAGCAGGAATGGTGCAGAGACCTGCGTGGGGAGCACCGGGGTGGCTCACTGGCCGATCCTCTCGCCCCTCCAGCGGCACGGCCATCATGCAGGACGGGAACACAATGCGCAACAACTATGGTTGTGACCTGGACGCGCTGGGTACGGGAGCGCGCATCGGGATGATGCGTACCGCCAAGGGTGACCTGCACTACTTCATCAACGGCCAGGACCAAGGCGCTGCCTGCTCAGGCTTGCCTCCGGGTAAAGGTGACTGCTCAGTGGTTTTTGGCTCTGCCAGCCTCCTGCCAGCCCAGCTCGGGCCGTTGGGCCTCTGACTCTGTCCTTCCCCACCCAGAGGTGTACGCAGTGGTGGATCTCTATGGCCAGTGTGTCCAAGTGTCCATCACCAATGCCACGGGCCCCATGGACAACAGCCTGGCGACCAGCAACACTGCCACTGAGAAGTCCTTCCCCCTGCACTCCCCAGGTTCAGCGGCCGGGAGGGCTGGTGGGTGGGCTCTGCTTCCCCGGAGGGGGATGTGGGGCAGCCGTTCAAGGACAGCTGCAGACGAAGGGCAGGGACCAAGTCAGAGTGGGATACCCCCATGAAGGAGGGAGGGGGTTCCGACTGCAGCATGGGTTGGACTCCCCCCACCCCACCCCACCCCCGGCCCCATTTGCTTTGGGAATGGGTCTCTCTGCTTCCGGGGAGGGGGGGACGGTGTCGGAGGAGCAACAGCCAAAGAGGCCTTTAGGGCAATTTCCTGCTTCACCCAAAAGCTCTGCTCCCTGTCCTTTCCGGAGCCTGTGGCCCCCATGCTGCCCCTTCCTGGGGTCCCATCTCTCCACAGTGGCCGGCGTGGCCCACCGCTTCCATAGCTCTTGTGGCAAGAATGTCACTCTGGAGGAGGACGGCACGAGGGCAGTGCGCGCGGCTGGCTACGCTCATGGCCTCGTCTTCAGCACCAAGGAGCTTAAGACAGAGGAGATCTTTGAGGTGGGCCCTCCGCCGCGGGGCCAGGCTGCTGCCTGTGTTCGCAGCCTGTGCCTGCGCCAGCTGCCGTGCTCTGTGTCCCTCAGGTGAAGGTGGAGGAGCTGGACGAGAAGTGGGCAGGCTCCCTCCGGTTGGGGCTGACTACACTGGTGCCCGGGGAGATGGGGCCTGGCGCAGGCGGCGGTCCGGGGCTGCCCCCCTCCCTCCCCGAGCTCCGGACAAAGACCACCTGGATGGTGTCCAGCTGTGAAGTGAGGCGTGATGGGCAGCTGCAGAGGATGAACTACGGCCGGAACCTGGAGAGGCTGGGGGTGAGGCGGCCAGCTCCTGGGCCGGGGCAGAGGTGGGAGTGGGGCTGGTGAGGAGACGTGGCGGGCCCAGCCTCTGGGCCTGTGTCTCCTCTCGGTCCCAGGTGGGGAGCCGTGTGGGCATCCGTCGGGGTGCCGACGACACAATGCACATCCTGGTGGACGGGGAGGACATGGGGCCCGCAGCCACTGGCATCGCCAAGGTGGGTCCGAGATGTTTCTTGGGTTTGGGGAGTGGGTTTGAAGCCTTCCACAGATATGTGACTCCCGCATTGTGGGTGTGCCCCCAGAATGTGTGGGCCGTGCTGGATCTGTACGGGCCGGTCCGGAGCGTGTCTGTCGTCAGCTCCACAAGACTGGAAGAGCCAGAGGGCACCCAGCCGCCTTCTCCCAGCTCGGACACTGGCAGCGAGGGCGATGACGATGACGAGGGGGAGGAGCATGACCTGCGAGTGAGAGACCACGGCAGGCCACAGAGGGCCCGGGGATGGGTGGTCAGTGGGCCAGTGGACACCAGTGTGCCCTGGGGTTCTCTGATTCCACCATGTGTGTGGGCAGAGGTGTAGACACAAGCCCTGTGTAAATGCCGGGGGCAGGGGGGCAGGGGGGCAGTGGCTCGGGCCTCATGTGGGTGACCCCAGCAGCTTCGTCTCTGCACACCAGGGCCAGAATCAAGTGGCCATTCTGCCTACGGCCCTCGAGTTCCTGGAAAACCACGGGAAGAACATCCTTCTGTCCAATGGGAACCGCACGGCCACACGGGTGGCCAGCTACAACCAGGGCATCGTCGTCATCAACCAGCCCCTGGTGCCCCAGCTGCTGGTTCAGGTGGGCCACACTGCCTCAGGCTGGGCTCCTCTTGATCTGGGTAACCCAGGCCAGCCCTGCTAGAGAAACCCTTCCCCATGTGAAGACAGAGTGGAGGCAAGCCTCCCAGAGTAGCTTCTGGGGCTCTGGTCTGTATCCCGTGGTGGGGTTTGTAGATTGGTCGTCAGGAAGGGTCCCCTCTCCCCCGCCACAGCCACAGCCAGTGAGGGGAGCAGTAGTGAGGGGCTGGGGGACTCCTGAAAGACACCTGGCCCTACATATGGGTGCTGAGAGGGCTTGCCAGAGGAGGAGGCTTTTCTGCCACAAAGCTATATTTAGCTAAGTGAGGGCAGCCTCTGGGGACAGGCACCCTTGCCCGGGTAACAACAGTACCGAGGCTGACACAGGGAAGGAAACTAGTGAATTTGCAGTTTGAGGTCCCTCCGGCCTCAGAAGGGGAAATACCCCTCCCTGGCTGGGGTGAGTCCCCAGTCCTCTAGGACCTGCCGTTGCTGCTGGGTGGCCTCTTCGCAGGGGATCATGACTAGGGAGTAGTAGTTGCCTTATTCCCCAGGTGCGGATAGACTTCCTGAACCGACAGTGGACATCTTCCCTGGTCCTGGGCGTCATCACCTGCCCACCCGAGAGGCTGAACTTCCCTGCCTCCGCCTGTGCCCTCAAGCGGGCAGCCTGGTTGCTACGGGGCCGTGGCATCTTCCACAACGGTCTCAAGGTGGGTGGGCAGAGGGAAGGGGCAGGGCCAGGACCCAAGTCAGGAGGGGCTGGTCCAGAGGGGCACCCAGTCCTGGTGGTGGGGTCACAGGTTTCGGGGGCCCTGTGTGGGTAGACCCACGAGCTGGTAAGTGAGAGCCTATCATTAGCTGCATTCTCAGGCTTATCAGGGCCACCTATGTCCTTGCCGTTGAGAATGTGGCCGTTGACGGGGGAGGGAGGGTGGGTAGAGCCTGGACAGGGGGCGAGTGTGGAGGCAAAGCCCAGGCACTGGCAACCGGAAGCAGAGCGAAGCCCAGATGTGGCTGCCGGCAGTGGAAATCCAAGCTCTGGGAAGACATTCCGTCTCTCTTCCCAGATCTGTGAGAAGTTTGGGCCCAATCTGGACACGTGTCCTGAAGGCACTGTCCTGGGACTGCAGCTGGACGGCTCTGGCGGGCTGCACCTGCTCGTCAATGGGACAGACCAGGGCGTGGCTGTGCCGGATGTCCCCCAGCCCTGCCATGCGCTCGTAGACCTCTACGGGCAGTGTGAGCAGGTTAGAGGACTGGAGGCAGGGTGGAGGCAGTGTGGGAGCACTCCGGAGGCTAGGTCTTCCTCATCACGCCCTCCCCTGCAGGTGACAATAGTGAGTCCTGAGCCAGGGGCCACCAGCGGGAAGAGTGCTGGCACCCAGGGGGATATGGAGAAGGCGGACATGGTGGATGGTGAGCCAGCCCCCAGCACCCCTGGGCACCTGGCCCGCTGCCCCCCTCCTGTGACCCTGCCCCCTTCTGCCCTCAGGCATCAAGGAGAGTGTGTGCTGGGGCCCACTGCCTGCTGCTGGCCCTTTGAAGAGCTGTGAGTACCACGCTCTCTGCTCCCGCTTCCAAGAACTGCTGTTGCTTCCCGGTGAGTCCCCAGTCCTCCACACTCCCTGCTGCTGGTGCAGGACTGTGCCCGGAGCCCGAGGGACCGGTGGGCAGGGAGCAGACCCCAGGCAGGAACCACAGCGCCCAGACTGCTCCTCGCTTTTTCGCAGAGGATTATTTCATCCCTCCTCCGAAGCGGAGCCTGTGCTACTGTGAGTCTTGCCGGAAGCTTCGAGGGGACGAGGCCCACAGGCGCCGTGGGGAGCCCCCCCGGGAGTACGCTCTGCCCTTTGGCTGGTGCAGGTTCAACCTCAGGTACACACAGGCCAGAGTCATGTGTCAACCTTACCTCTTGTTCCCCCATACCGTGACGAGGGAGGCTCCTGGGAGGGTGCAAAGAAGAAGTGACAGGACTTATGCCAGGGAATGGTGTCGGGGAGCCAGTGACCTGTGTCCAGTGTGCCCCGTGTCTGTCCCTAGGGTGAATCCCCGCCTGGAAGCTGGGACACTGACCAAGAAGTGGCACATGGCATATCACGGGAGCAACGTGGCGGCTGTCCGGAGGGTGCTGGACCGGGGGGAGCTGGGAGCAGGTATCTTGGGCAGGCAGAGGCCAGGCAGGTGGGGCCTGGGCTCCAGGAGGGTGGCCCTGACCCAGCTCCTCTCACAGGCACCGCCTCCATCCTGAGCTGCCGCCCCTTGAAAGGCGAGCCCGGGGTAGGGTTTGAGGAGCCTGGCGAGAACTGTGCACCCCCGCGGGAAGAGCAGCCCCCTCCGGTGCTGCTTTCCCCCTCCCTTCAGTATGCTGGGACCGAGACCCTGGCATCCAAAGTGCAGTAAGTACCAAGGTGGGGGGGCGGGGGTCGTGGGGATGGGGTCTCTGTGGCCTGCCCTCTGCATTCCCACTGTGATACTCTAGAACGTTTAGTTTTGAAGGTGACTAGTACTATGGAAATTAAAAGAGTGGAGGCACAGTGGGTCACATGTGCAGTTGGAGCGTGGTCAGGGTGGACATAGTGAAGAAGCTCTGAGCAGAGACCTAGAGAAGGGGGCACAGCGGGAGTTAGCCAGCTGGGAGGGGCGCCAGAGCCTGGCCAGCCACCCGCGTAAGGCAGGGGTGACCCCGAAGGCCAGGGCCACCTTGCAGGTAGTAGGGGAAGGAGGAAGCCTGATTTCCTTACAGCTGGCCTTCTGCTTCTTGCCTGACAGATTCCGGGACCCCAAGTCCCAGCGGACGCACCAGGCCCAGGTGGCGTTCCAGGTGTGCGTGCGCCCGGGCTCCTACACCCCGGGGCCCCCTTCAGCCGCCCTCCGAGAACCTCCCGACCCCCACTTCAGCCCAGCCGAACTCGAGTGGGTAACCAAGGAAAAGGGGGCCACGCTCCTCTATGCCCTGCTGGTGCGGGTGGAGTGAGGGCCGGCCTCTCAACGACAAGCACAGTGGGGCACCCTGCTGCCCCCCCCCCCGCCCCGCCCCGCGGACTGTGCGTGAAGCCGCCCAGGCTAACCAACTCATCGTCCGGTGGCTCAGCCCCCCGCCCGGCGGAGGAGCCCGGGGCCCGCCCACCGCGCCGCTGGAAGGGGAGCGCATCTCCGGTGCAGGGCGCACTGCTCTGGCAGGGCAGCCACAGCCCGGCTCGGGGCCCTGCAATCCCCGCTCATGCACTGACTTGGGGAATACGACTCCCGGGACTCCCTCCCCCGTATCACTTAATTTATTTCCGTTTTCGTTCCCATTACTGTGAATCCTGAGGAGCCTCCCCGGCCCCCCGCGTCCCGCTCCGGGGCCGCCGCTGCCCGGGCTGCCCGGGCAGAGGAGAGAGGAGGGCGGGCGCGAGGAACATGGGCTTCTGTACAGTTGTTCCGGACGCGGGTTTCTAAGGAGCTAATAAACGCCGTCCCGGAGCGCGCGCCTCGGCCTCTCTCTCTCACGCCGTGCCCCCGACGAGGCCCGAGCCCGCCCAGCTGAAGGCGCCGGGCGCGCCGACAATGTTTGGCCGCCCCCGGCACCCGTCGCGGTCGCTTCCGCCCTTCCCTGCGTTGGACCCGCATGGCCGCTGGCCACCCCTGCTCCGGAAGGAGTCGGCCGGGCGGCCGGAAGTGACGTGAAGCCGAGGCGCGCAGGAGCCGCGGGGAAAGCGCAGCGAAGGTGGGTAGGGAGGGGTCGGTGGGGCGGGGGGGGGGGGGGGGGGGCAGCGCCGAGGCCGAGACCCCTGCCCGCCCGCGCACGTGGGGCGCCCCGGGCCGGCCGGAGGAGGGGCGGGGGCAGGCGCCGGGCACGTGACCGGGGCTGTAGCGGCGGGCGGGCTTCCGCCTCGGCCGGCCTGGCGCGACCCCACTGAGCGCCCGCCTCCCGGCAGGCTCGGTCCAAACTACGGCGGTCCGTGACAGAGCCGGGCGCCCACGGCCCGAGCGCCCCCGGCAGCACCATGCCGGCGCTCCTAGAGCGCCCCAAGCTTTCCAACGCCATGGCCCGGGCGTTGCACCGGCACATCATGATGGAGCGGGAGCGCAAGCGGCAGGGTGAGTCGGGACCGAGCGGGAGGACACGGGCGACAGCGCTCCGCCGGGATCGGCCCCCACCGCGGGCGGAGCAGCGCGCCAGGGCCGCGCGGAGGAAGGACGGGACGGCCCCGCCAGTGGTGGGGGCTAGAGGCCGGGTCTGAGCTCCAGAACCCTTGGGTCTGGAAGGACCTTGGAGAGCACCTAATAAAGTGTCCCTCTCCGTCTGTCCCCTCCGGAGGGAAAGAGCCATTACGGACGGGGCAGAGGGAGCATTGTGATAACCAGGCTCTGCAGGTCCTCAGTCTCTGACATTCTAGTATCCTAACCATCCTGCGGTCTTCACCGTTCTGCTTTTCTTCAGAGGAAGAAGAGGTGGACAAGATGATGGAACAGAAGATGAAAGAAGAGCAGGAGAGAAGAAAGAAAAAGGAGATGGAGGAACGAATGTCACTAGAGGAGACCAAGGAACAAGTAAGCAGCCCCTTGATCTGTCCCAGCTCTTTTCTCCTTTGGCTCTCTTGCCTTCAGCACCTCTCCCCTCCCTTTGCAGATCCTGAAGTTGCAGGAGAAGCTCTTGGCCCTACAGGAAGAGAAGCACCAGCTCTTCCTGCAGCTGAAGAAAGTTTTACATGAGGAAGAGAAACGGAGGCGAAAGGAGCAGAGGTGGGACTGAAGAGCTAAAAATAAGATCAGGACAGAGTGTAACTGGGATCAGTAACACCAGATTGGTGTCTAATGGCAGAAGAGGGGGCACTTGTCCTTGTCCTTGATTTTGACCTGCCTGCCTTTCACCGCAGCGACCTGACCACTCTGACATCAGCTGCATACCCACAGAGCCTGACGGTTCACACAGGCACTCACCTTCTCAGCATGCAGGGTGAGGAACGAAGAGCCCTCGTGTTAGAACACGCCCTCCTGGGGGCTGTAGCCACCCACTTCAGCCTCACGAAGCCCCTCTCCCGGTCTAGGGAGCCCCGGAGGACACAGCCGCCCAGGCACTCTCATGGCGGCTGACAGGGCCAAGCAGATGTTCGGACCCCAAGTGCTTACAGTAAGGAGGAGGATTGGGTGTGGAGCGCACTGGTTTTCCCTGCTCCTTCCACGCAGACCTAGGTGCCTTTGTACAATGAGTGTCCCAGTTGTGAACATTGTCACACTCTCCCATGTCATGGGAAATGGGGCATCCGAAGGTGCTCAGGGTTCTGCTTTGGAGGAGTTGACAGCAGCAGCAAGCACCTCCTCCCTCTGCAGACACGGCACTATGTGGGCTCGGCAGCTGCCTTCGCAGGGACCCCAGAGCACGGTCAATTCCAAGGCAGCCCTGGCGGTGCCTATGGGACCGCTCAGCCCCCACCCCACTATGGTCCTACGCAGCCGGCCTATAGCCCAAGTCAGCAGCTCAGAGGTGAGCAGTGGGGAGAGAGGGAGGAGGCTGGTTACCAAGTGGCGGGAAGGAGGCCCAACCGCCTGTGCCCCTGCCTCCTTCAGCACCGTCGGCGTTCCCGGCAGTGCAGTACCTGTCTCAGCCCCAGCCCCAGCCCTACGCGGTGCATGGCCACTTCCAGCCCACCCAGACAGGTGAGGCTGCCCCCTGCCACGACCCTGGCTCCCTCCCTGTGTCTCCCCACTTCCCTTTCACACGCTCCATTCATCCTGCACACGGCTCCTTCCCTTCCTAGGCTTCCTCCAGCCTGGTGGTGCCCTGTCCTTACAAAAGCAGATGGAACACGCCAACCAGCAGACCGGTTTCTCAGACTCTGTGAGTATGGCATCTTGGGAGGTCAGGGGCAGAGCTCTGCCAAGGGGCACCACAGGCTGCCTCAGGTCCTGACTCTCTTTTCCGCAGTCCCCTCTGCGCCCTATGCATCCCCAAGCTCTGCATCCAGCCCCTGGGCTCCTTGCCTCTCCCCAGCTCCCCGTGCAGATGCAACCAGCAGGGAAGGTAAGGAGGGGAAGCCCTGCACTTCCAGGGAAAGCAGGACTGGGTAGGAGAGGCACCCCTCTCCCTTTCCCTCCCTCCAGGGTGGGGGTGGCTGGGACTGTGGAAGGGTGTTGAGGGGGAGGGCACGCACCAACAGAGCCCCCTTCCCACCTCCACCAGTCGGGCTTTGCAGCTACCAGCCAGCCTGGCCCTCGGCTCCCCTTCATCCAGCACAGCCAGAACCCACGATTCTACCACAAGTGATCTTCACGTTGTATCTTCAAGCTCACCCTCAGCCCCAGCCACGGGTGAGGGCCCCTGGTGTGTCCCACTCCAATAAAATCCACCTCCACCGCCCTGGCTGCTGTCTGTGTTGCCTCCCTCCTGGCCTGGGCCAGGGCTGTATGGAGGGTACGGGTTGGCAGGCAGGTCACAGGAAGACAGTGGGTAACAAACTCAGCAGCAGCGTTTAGTGTCCGTGGTTTCTGATGTTATGTTCTCATCAGCAAGTACCCATTTAATTCAAAGAAGCAACTGAGTTGGTGCCTTCATATTAAACTTGTAGTTTTATTCAGGTTTGATTTTAACAAATGTGTCGGGGAGAGAGCCCACAGGAAAGGGTAAAGCCCGTGGGGGCAGGGCCCTCCCCTCTCCTCCTCTTCCCTCCCCAGCTAAAGGGATTTGGGGAGACATAGGCAGGGGAGGGGGCTGGTCCCCAATCTGTGGGGTGGTGCTTGGGGTAAAGGGCCACAGGGAAACAAGGGACCAGAGCAGGGATGAGTGGGGGAGGGCACAAGGATCATTTGCCAGAATCCACAGCTTTCCGATTCCAGATTGAATTAAAAAAAAAAAAACAAAAAAACAAACAAAAAAAAAACAAAAAACACTAAACCACAAGCAGCACCCGCCCCCTCTCCCTGACCGGGGCTGTAGTGCGAGGGGAGAAGAGGAGGGCAGCTTCCCCAAGGCCAAGGATCACTCACTCCTGGCCAAGGGACCAGGATGAAGGGCAGGGGCTCCCCGACAGATTGAGGGGGTGTGGGGGAAACCAAAATAAAACGTCAAATAAATTGTGTAGGAGGAGTCATCCAGCCACGGGCCAGGCCAGAACTGGGCCAGGCTGGGGGAGGGGGCCTCTGCAGGCTCAAGGATCACTGCTGCCACCACCGCCACCCTGGGTAGGAGAGAGAGACCAGGTGAGATAGGAGACACCATACCCAGAAGGAAGCCCAGAACGGTTAGGGACTAGAGAGGTTATTGATGGGGTCAATATGTGGATGGGGGGAGCATGTCACATTCACCTGGGAGCCCGTTATTTTGCCATGGCCTTGATTGCAACAGCTGCCTCCTCTGTCATGGCAGACAGCACCGTGATCTATGGATGCAAAGGGGAGAGTCAGAAGGAAGCTCAGAGGAAGAGGCAGAGTGCAGCGGGGCACAAGATGGGGGGCACCATACCAGGATCTCTTCTCCACAGTCATACTTCTGCTCAATCTCCTTGCCAAGGTCTCCCTCGGGCAGACGAAGGTCCTCTCGCACCTCCCCGCTGTCCTGGAGCAGGGATAGATACCCATCCTGGATGCCAATCAGCTGGGGGCAGAGAGAGAAGCAAGCTGATGGTTGGCCCAAAGAGACTGAGGATACAGGGCCTGAGGACAAACGGGGGCTACAAACTCCCCACTGTCCTGATGCCCACCCAGCCCCAAACCAGCTCCTCTGGTCAATTTGTACTCCTCCCACCTAACCTGACACCACGGACCCACCTACGTACCTGGAAGTCATTCCTTTTGATGTTGGGGACATCCATATTATGAGTTGATGGGCAGATATCTTCGTATTTCTTGCCAGTAAAGATGTCAATACCAACCAGGTGGACCTGTACGTATGCATCACATAAGTGAGAAACCCAACCAAACTCTAGGGTGAAGAGAGTAAGGTGTGCGCGCAGGCCCCTGACAGGCAGGGGAAGTCAGACTAGGTTGTTAGGACAAAATCAGGGGAGGTGGAATCGAGCAAATCCACTCAAGGAAGAAACACTATAGATAAAGCATCTAGCAAGAACTGGAGGCAGACTCCCATTCAGGCTGGGGGAGACTGACAAGGGAAACCGTAGGGCATGCGTGGGGTGACCAGTTACCCTGAGCTACGGGAACACTGATGAGCAGGGGGAATAGGAGGCTAGGTAAGACCTTTGAAAGAGCGTCTGGACAGCTGCATAAAAGGCACAGAACTTGGGAAGACAAAAAGGAATGAAGAAGAAAGGGGAGAGAAGAACGAATTCAGAGAGAACAAGCTATGCCATAGGAAATAAGAAAACCAGGAAATAACACAGACAAAGATCTAGACATTACAAGGAAACCGAGGCTGAACAGCAAGCCACCAGAAGATAAACCAATTAGGGAACAAAACCCTAAGAAATCCAACAATGGTGGACCAAGTCAAGTTTTTGAGGGGAGAAAGTCTTAACTGACATGGAAAGCACTAGCAAGAATGTCAGGATCCAAGAAAGCCAGAGGATGGCTTAGGGAACTCAAGGGGAGGGGCAGGCAGAGGTTGGGCTGACACTGCATCAGAGATCCAAAGGGAAAGCTGGTGCGGGTTGTGGGGCAGCAAGGTGACTCGGGAGACTCAGAGGTAGGCCGGCACCCTCCAGGAAAAGGCTGCCTCCAGCATTAAGCCTAGAGGAACCCCAGGAACAAAGTCTCAGGGGTAAAGAGACAAAAAGTGAAAGCCAGGAGGAAGAAAGGAACAGCTGAACATAAGTCAGAGACTCACAAAAGGGTGAGGAAAAGGGTCACCAAGAAAGACCCAAAGACCTCAGAAAGGTACAGGTGAAAAGCATCCAGGGCTGAGCACCCAATGCAAGAACTGGACGGTAAAGCCAGTGCTAAAGGAATGGAGAGAGCTGGGACTGCGGACAGCTTGCTGCCGGATGGGGAAGTACAGGAAAGGCAAGATGTGGAAAGGTCAAGTTCTAACCTTGGCATGGCCATGCTTGCCAGTCTTGGAGGTAGACATCTCCACGATCTTACATGGCCGGCCTTTGAGCACCACAAAGCCGTTCTTACGTAATGCTGAGCACTGCATTGGGAAGGTGGCTGAGGCCCCTGCATCTCCTGTCTCGAAGTCCAAGTCATCTGCCATTTTAAGAGGCTTCGATTCCAACTAGAGTCGGAAAGAGAACCTGAGTCAGTGAGGGTAGAGGTCAACAGAGCTCTCAAACTACCCCGCTCCTCTCTGGGAACATGGCTTCATTCCCCAACTGGCCAGCCCTTTTCTTCCACCGCCCACCTAAAAGAGAGTCAAGGTGCCCAGATTAAATACTGATTGGGACCACAAATTCCTAAGAACTGCTGCGTGTCTGGGAGTGGTGGGAGACAGAAGCTGGACCCCCAGCCCAAATGAAAGCTAAAGGGGTCGTTTGGGAAAGGAAGGCTACAAGGAGTCAGGCTGTCCAATCCAGGAGATGGGCAAAGACCTGATTCCTGAGAGGAGGAAGACTCAGGTGTTACTTGCCACTGAAATCAACCACCCCTCTTCCCCACACATAACCAGGGCTATAATTAGGTGAGCAGCCTAGAGCCAGCAAAGGGCGGGGCTATCGTGGGGGGGGTGGAGACCGGAGAACAGGGCCCCACCCATCTCTGTTAACCCCCCCCCCCCACACACACACCCTATCCACACACGAGCCAGTCATTGGTACAGGAAACCACAAGGCCTCTTTGGGGGATTCCCGCCTCTCCAACATGCATTTGCACACAAATTTGCACACACAGGGGGGATGAAAGTAAAGTTGTTTTCTAACTTCTCCCCCTGCCAAACACCTCCATCTCGTTTCCCAAAGGGAACCCAGGAACCCGGCCTCTCCACCAGGGCCCTCCCACTTTTCCCAGGATGCACCGGTCCTGTCGGCTTTTCAGGCCGGGCCTGTACGCTCAGTGTAAAGTGGAGGGGTGGGGAGTGGAGAGTGACAATAAAATGAAAGCAAAAGGCTGGTGCCAATAAGTAGTGTAAGTTCTGTCAGGCTGGTGGCGTCTGCACTCCCATGCCCCGACGTAGCGGGGCGGGCAGTGACAAGGTGAAGAAGAGCACCGACCACGGCGGGGAAGTCTGCGCCCGGGACTTGAAGGCGCTGTCGGCACAACCCACAAGAGTTGGGGTGCCGTCCAATCGCCCGGCGTGTCCCCGGTTCTCCGGCCACCCAGCAGGGGAGAGCGCCACTTAAACCTAGCAGGCCGCCTCACTTCACAACAGAGTTGGCGGGAGAGCTCCAGAGGCCCATGGGGCGGGGGAGCGCTAACATATGCCTGCAGCGGGCTCTCCTGGGTAATCAGGATCCAGGCCTCGGGCTTCCCACCTCCTCAAAATTCCAAGCTCCCTTGGGCACCCGCGAGGAGCACCTCTCCCCACGATCGGGGGTTGTCGGGTCCCGCCCACCATGTGGCCTCCCGGGGCTTCCGGTGGCCGGGATCTGGGCGGGGGGAGGGGTCCCCACGCTGCCATGCGGCCCCGGTCCACGTTCGGCCATGCGGCCTCCGACCCCTAAGGCAGCCTCCGGTAGGGGATACTTCCGGTGCCGCCGGCACCCCCCTCCTCAAAGGCCGCGCCAGGCCGGAGCCACGCCGCCTCCCCTCCCCCCCGACCGGCCGCCAACTCCCCCCACATGCCCTCTCACCGAACAGCCCCCTCCCCCACCTCACGTGGCCGCGCGGCGCCCGGTTCTCAACGGCCCAGGTCCCCTTGCCCCGGCGGG
>PITA01004155.1:18136-46583 GCA_004023965.1 Spilogale gracilis | reverse complement strand
CAGACCTATAGAAGAGCCTCTCTGGGTCATGAGCCCAGTGGACGGACTGCTGGCCATACAGAATGAGTATATTGGGGGCGCCTGGGTGGCTCAGTTGGTTGGGCAACTGCCTTCGGCTCAGGTCATGATCCCGGAGACCCGGGATTGAGCCCCACATTGGGCTCCCTGCTCGGCGGGAGGCCTGCTTCTCCCTCTCTCACTCCCCCTGCTTGTGTTCCTCTCTGGCTGTGTTTCTCTCTGTCAAATAAATAAAATCTTAAAAAAAAAAAAAAAAGAATGAGTATATTGAAGGGGGAAGCACCTAGGTGGCACAGTTGGTTGAGCATCTGACCCTTCAGCACAGGTCCTGATCTAAGGGTCATGAGATCGAGCCCCATGTTGGGTTCTAGACTGAGCACAGAGTCTGCTTCAGATTCTCTCTCTCCCTCTGCATCTGCCTCTCCCGCTCCTGTTCTCTCTCAATCTCTCTCGCATAAATAAATAAATAAATAAATAAATAAATAAATAAATAAATAAATAAATCCTTGAAGGTGCCTAAGTATTGCCAGGGGGGAAGAAAATTGCATTTTGAAAGATGTTTCTGGCTGTCTTCATGACTTCATTTACAAACCTCACTGGTCACCTGCTAGAGGTTAGGTAGTTTTGGGCACTGAGAATCGAGAAGCGAATGAGACAGACAAGAACTCAAGCTCACACATTACAAACGAGAAAATACAAATGAGGAAAGAGCAGGTACGAATAATTGCTATAGTGGAAATCAAGCAGGATGGAAGGACAAGATGTCTGGAAGGCTGCTTTGCTGGCGAGGTACCTGAGTACTTTGTGCAAAACGGACAAGGGGGCAGTCCTGAGGGCGGGGAAGGCAAGCAGGCGGGCGCTGCCGATGCTGCAGACTGGGTGGGGACCGTGGGGCTCATACCTCTGGGTCCAGATATGGTGGCGCCCTTTATCAGGACAGGGGACCCTGGGGATTTGCGGCTGGCAGCTGGCCACCTGGGTCTGGAGCTCAGGGGGCCTGGGCCGGAGGCAAAGATGGGGCAGTCCCCTGGGGCTGCTGAATGGAAGACCACAAGCCTGGTGTTTAAAAAGACAGAAATTTCAGGGGCGCCTGGGTGGCTCAGTTGGTTGAGCGACTGCCTTCGGCTCAGGTCATGATCCCAGAGACCCGGGATCGAGTCCCACATCGGGCTCCCTGCTTGGCAGGAGGCCTGCTTCTCCCTCTCTCAGTTCCCCTGCTTGTGTTCCCTCTCTGGCTGTGTTTCTTTCTGTCAAATAAACAAAATCTTTAAAAAAAATAAAAAGACAGAAATTTCAGTTATGGTAGGAGGGAAGTCTGAAATCCTGATGTTGATGTCCGCAGGGCTGTCCTCTCTCCCAAGTCATGAAAAGATGAAAAGAGCTTCTGTCTTCGGGCTGCTGATGGCCCCAGGCGCTCCATGCAGCTTGTGGTGCTGGGGTCTCTGGCTGTCCTCACGGGGCACCCTCCCTCCGCATCTGCCTCCATGGGGCAGTTTCCAGTCACCCTGGAAGAGGGGCCACTGTAGTGACCTCACCTGAACTTGATTACGCCTGTCAAGACCTTATTTCCAAACATGGTCACGATTCGCAGGTGTGGGGATTGAGACTTCCTAAGGGGACACAAAGGAGAGTTCATAACATCAGAAGAAGAGAAGAACTAGGGGATCTGACCTTTAGGAAGGCTGGTGAGCCCATGAACAAATCTGAGAACGACATGGTCTCCAGGTGCACCCGCCACATAGACTGAGATAGAGAAACAAAGGCAAAAAGGTGTCCATTGTGGGGCACCTGAGTGGCTCAGTTGGTTGAGCAACTGCCTTTGGCTCAGGTCATGATCCCGGAGACCCGGGATCAAGCCTCACATCGGGCTCCCTGCTCGTGGGAAGCCTGCTTCTCCCTCTCTCACTCCCCCTGCTTGTGTTTCTGTCAAATAAATAAAATCTTTAAAAAAAAAAAAAAAAGATGTCCATTGAACTAGGTGGACGGCAGGTGTCAGTGTCCTTCCCGGATGCCAGGCCAAGGGAAGAAGCAGAACCTAGAAGAATGTAGACAGGTTTTCAAGAAATTTGGCTTGGAAGGAAAAGCGTGACATATGGAAAGAACTAGAAGGGATGGAAAAATATGGTCGCAGCACAGCGGAAGGAGCCTGGTGACTCAGAAGATACGCCCTGCTTTTGAAGCTCCGCTTGGCTTGTGCCACAGCTGTGTGGTCTTGGGCTGGTTGCTTAACCCCACTACACCTCAGTTTCCTTATCTGGAGAATGGGAATAACGATGGCACCCACTTCCCAGGGTTGTCCTAAGAAATTAATGATTGAGGGTGTCTAAAATGCTTAGCTCCGGGTGCGGCACATAGTGAAATGCTAAATAAACATTAACTCTTATTCTGAACAGATTAAAACAGCAACAACAGCAGCAGCAACAAGATGAGGTTTCCAGAGGAAGGTGGTAAGTAATATTAGAGGCCTTGGAAAGGTCAAGGATCTGGCAGTGCTAGCTGAGCGTGGAAAGGGACAGGGAGCAGAGGCGAAGGTCTGCAGGCTCTCTGTAGCAGCTGAGAAAAGCGAGAGCAGGTGTTAGAGAGGAGACTGGCCGGAAACTCTGGTTTGGGCAAGGAGAAGGTGTGTGTGTGTTGGGGTGCCGAGTCACTGGGAGTTTCTGGGATGAGAGGCACACCGGCACCAGCTTTTAAAACGTTCAGACAGTATCTCAGTTTGCTACCACACATCTCACCGCCCCCGTGCTCTGCCTGGGCAGCCAAGGGCAGCTTCTCCCAGTGAGTGATGGGCACCGAAGAATAACTGTGGGTGCATGGTGATGTCGCTCAGAGAGGAGTGGGTGGAGGGGAGGAAAACGAGGAGCTTATACGAGGGCTCTTCAGGTTTAGGAAGCCTAGGGGCAACAACCTAGAGAGAGCCCAGCTGGGTCTTGTAGGAGGTGGGAGGAGCTCAGGGCTGGACACCCAGGCTTCAGAGGTGATAGGTGGCCCCCAAAACTGGGGGGAGTGAATAAGGAACAGAATGACTTGCAGAAGGCAGGTGGCAGGAGAACACAGTCCCGAAAAGACTGAGGCCGGTGAAGGAGAACAAGATGCAGAAGGAGAGGCAGGGGCATGGCAAAGTCGCTGCAGGCACGCTCCTCTGGACGGAGAGGAAAGAGAACCCAACTCTACACAGTGACTGACTCGATTAGGAAGGGCTTGGGGACCGTTGCAGAAGACATCTCGGTGGAGGGGGCAGGGAGAAAGCAGCCTAGGGTTGGTGGGGTAGGAAAGAAACACGAGGAAGCAAAGACCATAAAGCCTGCTTTCAGGAAACCTGGAGTTTCTTTGATGGACTGCAAAGGGCAGGACACCTAAGGAGGGGGGCATTGCTTTTATTTTGTTAAAAACGGTGAACAATACAAGGCAAGATGGTGAACTTGAGATGGTCAGAAGTGAATGGATAGAGTGGCAGAGGAAGAAACCTTTAGGCTAGAATGCCCAGAGGCCTTGCTAGCTCTAGCCAGTAAATAGATTTAAATCACTGGAAAATTCACACGGGCAAACCCTTCAATTGAACAGGGAAATTAACGGCTTACCTCTGTGGCATCTAATTCCTGTCTGTGGAGATAAAGAATATGTCACTGTTGTAAGAGCAAGAGTTGTTTCCTGTCCTCATGGTGGGGTCTCATAACACTTTTTTAACCTTACCGCAGACAGGGTTCACCCTTCCTATGAGCTTCCCCTCATCTCATAGTGCCTGCAGTTAACCAATCCACACCAGAACTCCCTCTGCACCTCTCGTGCACTCCCTCTGCTGCCGGGGCCACCCTGTATGGTCTCTGGCTTGCCTTGCCCCAGCCCTGCCCTCCTGCTTCTGCATTCTTGGAGCTAGGGGCTGGACACAGGTACCTCGGTCCTTAACAATCCAAGGGAGGGTGCTCATTTCTGCATTCTTCACAATCTTGCCTGATTTAGTGGTTTTCTTACTTTCCCCGCTTTTTCTGTCTTCGCTGCCCAAGTCGCTGCGACAGAGTGTGGTCGCCTCGGGAAAGGCCACAGGAGTGGGGCTAGCGGGGGAGGGGGCGAGCAGGTGGGCAGGACCGCGAGGAATTCGGCGCCGGCGCCTCCGGGAGCGGCCGGCAGAGGGCGCGATGGCACCGGGATTGGCCGCTGCTGGAGCGCGGACCAGGGGACGGGGGACGCGCACATGGGTCCCGCGGCAAGTGCCGGCACGAGGGCTGGCTGAGGTTCAGTCCCCGCTAAATTCGCAGGGTGGGGGCGGCCCTCGGGAGGAGCGACATCTGGAGCCGCATTAGTCCGGGAGGGACACGGCAGCTTGGCGTAAGCACCTGGGCTCCCTTGAAACTTGGGGCAAGCCTCGCGCCTGGACCTCAGTCTTTCCATTTGCGGAACAGGGACCGTGCATTTCTTCCAGAAATAGTGAGCGGCTACTGCAGGTGTCAAGCAAGCCGTGCAGTTCAGCTTGGCGGGGCGGGGACGGGACGGGGTGGGGAGGGGCGGGCAGAGTAACGGGCAGGTGCAGGAGCCGCTCAGATCTTCAAGCACGGCAGGAGAAAAATGAAGGATGATGTGCTAGTGAGGTCACCCTGAGAATCACGGAGGCGCGTCTTAGGTGGAGGCAAGTGCCCGTGCAAAGGCCTCGAGACCTCAGGGCCTGGCCGGCTGGAGGAAAGGAAGAAGGCGGACGGAGGGGCCCGGGAGCTGGGAGGGGCGACCTGGGCGCACGGGACCCCGAAACCGCGGGGGTCTGCGGAGAGGCTGGGGGTTCCTGGGAGGGGCTCAAGGGAACGCCCTCCCTCGGGCAAGCTCAAAACAGCCTTGACCGGAGTGTTGGCCACACGGATAAACCGAGTTGTGGGTTTTGCTCTGTGAATTCTACCTCAAAAGCAAAGGTGAGCGGCAAGTGCGAGCTGGGAAAGTTGTCCTTCTACGGCGCGGGCGGGTACGCGGCTCCGGGCGTGCGGGGCATTCCCCGGAGAGAGGCGGTGTGCGAACACCGACCGTCTCGAGGGCGGAAGGGAGCAGTGATGCCCCCAGCCCGTGCGGAGGCTGCCGGCGCTGGCCTCCCTCCCGGGTCGTCAGGGGCAACCCCGGAGCTGTGCCCCCCGCCCCGCCCTGCGCGCCGAAGCCAGGTGGCCGTTGGGGCGCGACCAGCCCGTTTGATTTCCCGCGGCCGGTGGAGAGGCGCGGAGGGGGAGGGGGAAAGGGACCACCGGCCAATAGGCTGGGCTGGCTGAGGTCATGTGACGGGAGCGGGGCGGGGCCCAGGTGTACTTACGGGGCAGAGAGCCCCGGCCTCGGCCTCCGCGCGAAGTCCGGGAGGCGTGGCCGGCGTGCCGGCCGGGGAGGAGGGCTGCTACTCTCCGATTGGCCTGTGGCCGGGAGGCGGGGCCTGCGCGCGCCGCGGCTGCGGGCTGCGATTGGCCTCGACCCGGGGCCCGCTGCCGGCGTGCGGGCGAGGCTCGGGGCGCGAGGACCGAGCGGGGCGGCGGGTTCGCGAGCCGGGGGGAGGGGCCGGGGCGGTGGCGGCGGCGGAGGAGGCGGAGGAGGTGGCGGCGGCGGGGGCCGGTACCGGACCCGGCGGGATGAGCGAGGCGGAGGCGGCAGCGGTGGCGACAGCGGCCCCCGCGGCGACGGTGCCCGCGACGGCGGCAGGGGTGGTAGCAGTGGTGGTACCGGTGCCCGCGGGGGAGCCACAGAAAGCAGGCGGCGGGGCGGGCGGCGGCGGGGTCGGAGCCGCCTCGGGCCCCGCTGCCGGGACCCCCTCGGCGCCGGGTCCCCGCACCCCTGGCAACCTGGCGACGGCAGCGTCGGGGACCCCCGCGCCCCCAGCCCGGAGTCAGGCGGACAAGCCGGTGCTGGGTGAGGGGCGGGCGCGTGCCAGAGCGGATCTATGGGGTCGACGGGCTGGGGGAGGGGCATCGCGGAGCCCAGGCGGTGCCGAAAGCCGACTTGGCCCCACGGCTCAAAGGACTAGCTGGGCTGGGGGCAGCTGACCCAAGTTGGGTTTTCCTGTTGGGAAATCCTGCCGCGCCTTCCCTGTTGGGAGGGCGTGGTGGGTAGGTCCCGGTGGGACCTTGGGCACGCCCCCGCGGCGGCACCCTCGGCCTAGTCCCAACCGAATCTCCACTTGGGAAGCAGGTGCACTGGGAACACTTTCATTGGGAGGGCAGAACTTGGTGGGCCCGGTGAGTACCTGGTTCTAGGTGAAGGGCCTGCATTTGTAGCCCATGAGGAACGTGACTTAGAGTTGGAAGGGTCTTGAAACCCCGGGCCCTGCTGCGTGGGCCCTTCCATTGGTGGACCTAGGATACTTCGAAGCTACTGGCAGAAACCGGTGGCTTGAAGTTAGGCCGAATAGGTAAAGGGGAGGTGGGTTGGATTTGCAGTGTCTCCAGACTGAGCCCAACTCCGTCTCTCCCTTCCCCCCCATCTTACTGCCCCATTGCATCTCTGCCTGCCAGCAATCCAAGTCCTGGGCACTGTCAAATGGTTCAACGTCCGGAATGGTTATGGATTCATCAACAGGTATCTGAGAAACCCTGGGAGAGGGTGGAAGGGGTGTCTTCCAACCAGGCTGGTGGGACTGGACACCCTCCTGACCTTTCTCCCCCCTGCTGAGGCACATGGTTGCAGTGTCCAGCTGACGCTGATTGAAAGTCAAACGTGGGCAAGATGAAGCCACCTGTGAGTTGGCAAGGGCAACAGAGAGTTAATGATATAGGAACTTAGCAAACCTGGCTCTGAGCTGCCCTGGCCCGTTCTCATCTGTCTCACCTTGTGGTATAGTTTGCTTCCCTCTGGGGCAAAATGTACCTGTCTGTGCCTCAGGGCTCCGGGCTGGAATCCTCACTCATTTCCTGTTTCTCAGGCCGCTGGAGGGGCACTCCCCTGACTCATGTCCCTTAGAAGGCTGCTGGCTCATTTGAATCCCCCCACCTGACCATAACGACTGAGGCTGGGGGAGGTGGGGGCGGGCAGAGGAAGGAAGCCAGCCCTTGCGGAGGCTTGTTGCTTCCTTCGTTTGGGCAGCCCCAACCCTCTGGCTCACGGGTCCGGGGCTACAGTGGCAGATTCTGAGCCAGCCAGGTCTCCCCCAGTGGGCCCTTCCCCAACTCTGGGCACCCTGCCCAGCCCTCCCTGGAGGCCCCAGTTCCCTCTTAACAGGCTGACCTTTGTGCAGAGCCAAGTGCTTGAAAGTGAGCACATCTGCTCTAGGGAAGGATCCCGCTCTAATTTTGGAAAGTGAGGCCTCCTGGGAAGTTCTGGAGGAGAATCTCTCCATTTCCCCTTCCCCCATGGGGTGCTACGGCAAACTGGGGTATTAGGCAAGTTGTGATCATGAATGATCGAATATTACCTTCCTTCCTGCCCTTGGACCCTCTGTATGTTAAGGGCGGGGGTGGCTGACCCTGGGCTTCACCTCTTGGCTGGGTGTGAGAATAAAGTCTTGGGGATGTTTCGAGCAGGCTCTGGATACATTGTCCCTTTCTCAAACTCGTTCTGCACCTTTCCCCCTTTGGCACTTTCTCCCTCTCTTCTAGACCATAGAAGGGAAGACATGGAGAGGAATTTTCCAGCCATGATAGGGGCTGGGGCGGGGATGTGGGCCGGAGATGGTTACACTCGGCACTGCCAGGTTCTAAGGTGCCCCAGGGCAGAGAAGTGAGTCCTCTGCAGGTAAAGAGCTGGCCCAGTGTCTTCAAGGTGACATTGCCTCTTCCCCCCCTCGCCCTTAGGAAGCTTAGAGTTTTCACTGCGATTTCTTGGTATACTTCTCTTCATACCAGCTTCTGCTCTTGGCACTCCCTGGGCCCTGGTCTACAGGGAGCCAGGGGAGGCCTTCAATGATGGGCCTGCTGCTTTGGGACAGGGCCCACTGGGGAAGCCTCCCCAAGACCCCCCTAACAACCCCTCCTGTTCTGCAGGAATGACACCAAGGAGGATGTCTTTGTTCACCAGGTAAGAGCTAGGGGGGAGGGGGCGGGAAGAGCCCACCCTCTCCCAAAAGGCCTTTGCCATCCTGCTTTCTCCTCACCGCAGCATGCCAGAAAATGGTCCCCTCCTCCCCCTCGCCTCAGGTGCCTGTATTAACTGTCATTGGCCCCACATGCGTTCCCTGGTCCAAGCGAGAAATGAGCTTGTTGCCCCCTGGCCGTGGCGTGCTCACTCCCCACGTTGGGACCTGTTGACACGGGAAGGAAGTCTAGGCAGTGTTCTGAGGGAGAGGACACAGGCTAGAGCTACTCGCGGCGGTTCTCAAAGTGTGGTCCCTGCGGCAGCGAGTCCTGGGCCTGCCCCAGACCTGCAGAAACGGCGGGGCTTGGGGGAGGAGCCCCGCCACCTGGTGGGAGGAGCTCTCCAGGTGCTGCTGCTGCAGCCGCAGGTTGAGAACCGCTGCTTCCGGGGCAGGACCTCGGGTAAGAGGCTCGCGGCGTCTTGCCCGCTCTACAGCTTAGGGCTGTCTCTGCCTTTGGTTCTGCTTTGAGTGCTGCTGGCCTCCCCTTGGGAAATCCCTGAGGGCTAAAGGGAGGGGAGAGCGTGTCCTGGGGCCAGTGCTGAGGGCACGGGAGGCATCTGGTTTGCGGCTTCTCCCCCTACTGAACTTGGCCTGCCTCCGCGCTCTGCCCTCTGGCCCAGCCACACGGATGATGGACGGTGAACAGAACGAAACGGGGAGGCGGGGCCAGCAGGGGTGAGGGAGATGCCGAGATTGCTACCCTCACCTTTCTCATGGCCTTTCCCTTGCCAGACGGCCATTAAAAGGAACAACCCCAGGAAGTTCCTACGAAGTGTCGGAGACGGGGAGACCGTGGAGTTCGATGTTGTGGAGGGAGAGAAGGTTCGGGCTGCAGCAGGGCTGGGGTGACCCTCCCGAGGAGGGCTGTGGAGGGCCCGGCCTTGGCCACTCTGGTGTCTTTAAAACGGAGTTCCTCTCAGCCCTTGATAACATCTGGGTTTCTGTGTCTTGCACCAAGCACTTCTAGTCTGTTCTCCACGTGTCCTGAGTCCGCCCCCTCCCCTCCCCCACCTTCCCCCCAAGGAGGGTCCAGTAGCAACTACTCAGAAAGGACAAGTTAGGATAGAGGGGACCCCTCCTAGAAGTGTCCCCACGCAGGCTGAGGCCCCCGAGGGAGAGGAAGGCCGCAGCCTGGAGGGGCTGCAGGGGAGCTGGAGGGGGATTTAGCTGGAAGAAGGGGAGGCAGGTTTGGGGGCATTGGGCACGCAGTTGAGGTGAGCTCTCACTGTCATCACTGCCTCCTCCCCAGGGTGCCGAAGCTGCTAACGTGACTGGGCCCGGGGGTGTGCCGGTGAAGGGCAGCCGCTATGCCCCCAATCGGCGCCGCTTCCGCAGATTCATCCCTAGGCCTCGCCCGGCTGCCCCCCCTCCCATGGTGGCGGAGGCTCCGTCAGGCGGGACCGAACCTGGCAGTGAAGGGGAGCGGCCCGAGGACTCGGGCCAGAGGCCCAGACGGCGGCGCCCACCTCCCTTCTTCTACCGAAGGCGTTTTGTGCGAGGCCCTCGGCCCCCCAACCAGCAGCAGCCTATAGAGGTGGGCGTCCTGGGTGTGTGGGAGCTGCTAGCACACACACCCTGGGAAGGGAGGGGTATTGGCTGCAAGGAGACCCCTGAGCCTGCAGGAGCCTGCAGAAGAAGCGGGGGCCAGCTGGGAAGGGCCCCACTGCTGGGACCCTGGGGGTCCTGGCAGGTGTCCCCCAACCTCCTGCTCCCCCAGGCCTTTGTGTGTTCCTAGGGCACCGACGGGGTAGAGCCCAAAGAGACAGCCCCATTGGAGGGGGACCAACAGGGAGATGAGCGCATCCCCCCTCCCAGATTCCGGCCTCGGTACCGAAGGTGAGACTTCCTTTCTGGGGCTGTCTCCCCATGTCCAGTATTGGTCCCAGGGTGGGGAGGGGAAGAGCAAGGCTAAGAGAAGCCTGAGGCTAGCAGCAAGAGGGGGGCAGGACAGCGGAGCCACACACTGCTGCTTAGATGCCCTGGGTGGGGTGGGAAAGCAGGCTGGTTCCTCTCCTCTGGGAGAGCCCTGGGAGGGAGGGAGACAGAACACACTGGTTCCCTGACCCTCCAGGGTCCCCCACTTGTCTCCCCAGGCCTTTCCGCCCCAGGCCACCCCAGCAGCCTACCACAGAAGGTGGGGATGGTGAGACCAAGCCCAGCCAAGGCCCCACTGATGGTTCCCGGCCTGAGCCCCAGCGCCCACGAAACCGCCCATATTTCCAGCGGCGGCGGCAGCAGCCCCCTGGACCCAGGCAGCCCACAGCCCCGGAGGTGAGAACCTGGGCTGCTTGGTGGGGGGCAAGGGGGGCAAGAGAAAAGGGCCCAGCCCAGTTCCCTTCCCTTCTCCACCCTTGCTCCCTGTACACCAGGGAGCCCAGACTGCTGTTGCTGAGTCCACATGCTCTGGCAGGTGCCCCCTCAGCTTGTGGGAGAAATGGGAAGAAAGGTGGAAGGTTAAAGTTGGGGGCTCTCAAGAATAAGAGGGTCTGAAATGACCAGCCTTGTTCTCTCCAGACCTCAGCCCCCATCAACAGTGGGGACCCCCCCACCACCATACTGGAGTGACTCCAACACGAAGGACCCCCAGAGCTACCATCTGGTGAGCGGCTGCATCGGGGAGGCAGGCCTGGAGGTGGGGTGCTGGGGCCTGAGGAAGGGTCGCCTATTACAGCTTGGCCCTGTCTCTCTCATGCAGGTTACCTGCCAGTTTTTCCAACCGCCCCGTCCCCCACCCAGTACCCCCTCCCCCCTTCCCAGAATTCATGACATCAAAACACTGGCTTTTCCCTTTTCCTTGAGATTCAGGAGGGCCGAAGCAACAGTCTTTTTTGCTTTTTCTCTGTCCCCTACCAAGGGCTGAAGGAAGGGATCCGTCCTATTGTCCAGAGATACCATCTCCCTCCCCTAAGTCAGGCTGAGAAGGAACCAGCCAGCTCTTACCTCCTCCTGGTTTTCTTTCCCACCCCAGTTTATTTTTGGTCTCTCCTCTAGCCCCTACCTCTGAAGCCATTTAATGAACTGTCATGTGCCACCCGAGCCTCCAGTAAAAACAAAAACAGGCTTTCCCCAGTGGTCTTGGTCTCTGCCTCTTTTCTGTGGAGTCGCATGGGGGAGGGGGCGGTGGCAGTGGTATCAGCTCTCGTTCCAGGTGCAAGTGCAGCTCTGAAGGTGCCCCCCCCCATACACCTGTCCCATCCCTACCCTGGGGCTGACCTCTCCCCTGCAGGAATGTTCGAGGAAGTGCCCAGGGCAGCGGCTGCCCCTTGCAGCGACAACTTACTGAGCATTCACTATTCATAAAAGCAATGACTAGGGGCACCCAGATGGCTCAGTGGGTAGCATGTGCCACTGTTGATCTTGGAGTCGTGCGTAGAACTTAGTTTAAGGGGAAAAAAAGGCAATAACTAAAATTAAAAGTCGGGGTGGGATGACCACATCAGAGGATTCTTGGGCCTTGAGCTAAGGCAGGGTGGAGAGAGGGACAGCAGGATACAGAGGGGGACAGGGAGCTGTCCCTGGGTGCCTCCACAACAGGACGCACATCGCATACAGTGACTTTATATGTGGATCTCTCCCTCTCTCTCTCTCTCTCTCTCTCTCTCTCTATATATATATATATATATATATACACATTTAGTACAACAGACCTTTGGTTTTTTTCTTCCTGCCCTTTTCACAAACATACAGAAGTCTCTTGACGGCTCCTCCCACCCTGTTTGCAGGCAGCCTTTCAAACTCCTCTTGCCCTTAGTTGGTCAGAAGCTTGTGGGGAGAACACCCTTGAGGAGAACAGAGGAGGCAGGAGCAGAGGGGGGGGGGCCCCCTTGCCAGACTTGGGGAGCAGTCCCTCTCACCACACATGGGCACGTGGCCCTCTTGCCCTGCAAGATTGAGCGAGAGAGCCAAGCCTGCCAGGAGAGATGAACTTAGGCCTTGGGAGGGACCATCCTCTGTCTGGGAGGGGTCAAGATGGGACCCCTTTCACCCAGAGTCTATGTGGCAAGAATTCAGAGTAGGTGCCCCCGTGAGTAGGAGTCCGAGGTGGCAGGAAGCTACTTCCCTGCTCCAGTCCTACTCCCTGCTTCCATCCAGCCCTGGGGCCTCTCTTCCCCACAACCTTTCTCTAGCAAGGGCGGAGAGTATTCCGGAACAGAGGCTGGGTTGGGGTGGGGCAGGCTGCGGAGGAAGAAGGGGATGGGCCCAGAGAACAGCCCACCCTGATGGCCACAGCCTAACCACAACACATAAATAATCCAAGAGTCACACGAGGGGAATGCGGGGGTGCTCAGACCACCCTTCCCTCCAGCTTCCCACTTCTACCAGGCCACGGGGGTGTCACCCTGGGAGGAAGGGGGAAGGGAGGGCCAAAGTGCTGCACAGGAGAGGAGCGGTCCCTCAGTCGTTCTCGTCGGGCCCCAAGTACTCGAGTTCCGTGCTGGGTTTCACCTCCTGCTCCAAGAGCGAGGGTGTCCGGCGGAATTCGGCCGAGATCTGGTCAAAGGTCCGCCCTCGGGTTTCAGGTACTTTTAAGAAGGTGAAGATGAAGAAGCCAAGCAGGAGGATGGCGAAGAGAAGAAAAACGTAGGGCCCCATAGCATCCTGGGACAGGTGGAGAGAAAGGGGTTGGCAGAGGGGAGGGCAGGGGTGGTCTCAGGCTAGCCAGGTGCTGAGAGGGCGTATGCGGGCACAGGTGCTCCTTTGCAGGGCCAGGGAACTGACCAGAAAGGAGTGAAGAAAAGGTTCTCTGTGCCCCACCTCCTATCACCTGTTCCCCTCATTCCTGCCCCGAGCGTGAGTGCGGTAACACTGCTGGGAGCGGATTCCGGACCACGCACAGTAGGATCAAGAAGCTGATCATTTTACTCTAAGCTGGGCCTCAGTTGGCTTTGAAGACCCCTCTCTGTTAGTAGCCCACGTCCCTCAGCTCCCTTCCTTCCTTGGACTGGGGGTGCTTTTCAGGGCCCACGCAGTCCACCAGAGTGATCCCGAGACAGGACGGGGGGAAAGCAAGCGGGCTGGCTGTGACGTGCCCCCCTCTGGCCTACGGGATGGGAGATGGGCATGAGGTGCAGGGTACCCACCGCGACATACTGGAAACCCATGCCAATGATGAAGTTGCATGTCCAGTTGGAGAAGCCGGCCACGGCCATGGCTGCTGGGCGGGGGCCCTGGCTGAACAGCTCAGCCACGATGAACCAGGGGATGGGGCCTGGGCCAATCTCAAAGAATGCCACAAAGCCAAAGATGGCCACAATGGAGACATAGCTCATGGCAGGAACGCGCTCCTGGGGCAGGGGGGAGAGAAAGGAATTCAGGCCGCGCTGAGAACTGAAGTCTGCCCCACCGGACAGCTGGTGGAAGAGCCTGCCACCCCAGGCTGGAACAGGGCTCTGAGCACTGCTGAGGGTCCACACCCAACCAGCTGCCCCACTGCTGCCCTACGCAGGGGATGGGAGTGCCCTCTCGGCCGTCAAGATGGTCCATCCTCTCTGGGTTCTACAGGTGGCCCCAAGGAGTGATGGTTCCTGAGACCCAACATCAGCTCTCCTTCCCGGCTGCCCACCTGTGCTCGAGTGCAGCCTGGGCACCCCAGGAGCACCCACGTCGCCCTGGGGCCACAGGCAGATTTCGAGGACTGGCCATGGCCGGCTGCAGAGCCTCTGGGGGCGGCTCCCCCTCCCCCCACCCCAGGCCTCACCAGCAGCAGCAGGGCTAAAGTCATCAGGATGGCACAGCCACACATCCCTGCCAGGCCCAGGAGGTGCAGGGTCCGGCGCCCAGCCCTCTCCACCAGGAACACCTGTGGGGAGAGTCAGGGCTTGGCAGAGGACCTCTGGGGCACAGGAAATGGGGGGCACGGGGGGGCCATGAAGCCAACAAGGGGGTTCCCAGCACCTACTGAGACCAAGGTGAAGACCGTGTTGACCACCCCGGCTCCTATGGTGGCATAGGCCGGCTGCCCTACCCCTGCCGTCTCAAAGATGCTGGTTGAATAATAGAAAACCTAGAGGGGAGGAGAAGAAAAGGGGCGGGCTGGCGCGCCCCTCCCTCCCTTGCAGCCACACTGTGCTGGGCAACCCTGTGTTGGAACACCGGGGTCTGGATGCCGTCTCCCCTTCTCCCGGGCTACTCCCTCACCCCTGCCCGACCCGAGACCGCCCACCACCTACGGCGTTGATGCCCGACAGCTGCTGGCTTAGTTGCAAGACAACCGCAATGACCAGGGGCTGCCGGTGGGTGCGGCTGCCCAGCAGCTGCAGCAGGGACAGTGGCTGCTCCCGCTCCAGCTTTCGTTTCTCCTCCTTCAGCTCAGCCAGCGCGCCAGACACATCGGCCCAGCCGGTCAGGCGCTTCAGACCTGGTGGTGACAAGGGTCAGGCCTGAGCGGACAGGGAAGGGGAGGGCCCCCAGCAGGACAGGTGCTAGCAAGGTGAGTAGGGGCAGGGGTGGAGAAGCTCACTCTTTCTGGCGGGCCCCTCCAGGTTCCGGATGATGTAGAGGTAGCGGGGGCTTTCTGGGCAGAAGGGCA
Organism: Spilogale gracilis; assembly: GCA_004023965.1. Classification (NCBI taxonomy): domain Eukaryota; kingdom Metazoa; phylum Chordata; class Mammalia; order Carnivora; family Mephitidae; genus Spilogale; species Spilogale gracilis. The sequence goes on along the minus strand of PITA01004155.1, from coordinate 32,013 downwards.
GCAGGACCAGCTGCAGGAGGGCAGGCAGCATGGTGATGCCCAGGAGCAAGGGCCAGAGAGCGGCAGTGCCCAGCACGGACTCCAAGCCCAGCACCTGGGAAAGCCAGGTGGGAAAGGAAGAGGGCAGGCCGTTCAGCCCAGAGTCCCCACTCAACCCCCCGCCTAGCCACCCGTAAGGCCAGGCCCAGTCACCTGGGCAATCAGGATGCCAATGACAATGGCCAGTTGGTTGAGTGTGCCCAAGGCACCCCGCAGGTGAGTGGGGGCAATCTCCCCCACATACATGGGCACCAGCCCCGACGTGAGCCCTGGGCAGAGGGAAGAAGAGAGGGCTGAGGGCGGCTGGCCACTCCCTCCCCCAAGCCCAGTGCTGGCGGAGGAGAGAGCAGGGCACCAGGCAAGGCCATGGTGCCTGTTGGGTACCTGAGTAGGCGCCGATGAGGAACCGCCCCAGAATGAGCATCTCGTAGGAGGAAGCAGCATTGGCCAGGCCCATGAGGGCGCCCCCCAGCACCGCCAGGATGTTGTTGACTAGCATCGCCCTCTTCCTGATAGGCAAGGAGTGGGGCCAAGAGTTCAAGTGCCATGCAGTGACCCCCTTCCTGCTGTCCCCCAGTGCCTGCCCACCAGCCCCATACCTTCCCAGCCACTGAGATATGACGCCAATGAGGAAGGAGGAGATCATGCCGCCCACGGAGAAGATGGCCACGGAGAGAGCCCAGAGGGTGGTAAGGGTGCTCGCTGGGATGGAGCTGGGTCCCTCAGGCCCCTGCCTCCCCAGCCATGTCTCATTGTAGCTCTGTTCAATCACCTGGCATGGGGCGGAGACAGTGGAGTGATAGCCTGCGGAGACTTCCCCCTCGCTCTCCCCTGCTGTCCCCTGCCTCCCGCAGGCCGCTCACCTTCTGCGGAGCATTGATGACCCCAATGTTGTAGCCAAACTGCAGGGAGCCAAGCACAGCAGAGAAAACAGCGAGGACCAGGGTCCCAGTGACTCGCTGCTGAGGGGATTCCCCGTCCTGGGTGGGCAGAAGCAGAGAGAAGGGGGGGTCACACAGAATCATGATTTCTTTCCTTCATCCTGGGGCCTCGGCCCCGCCACAGCCTGAAGGTGCTGGGCTCCATCCAACATGCCTGCTGAGGGAAACGGGGCCATATTAGGAATCAGGCAAGGACCTCAGTGTGAACATGAGCAGGAAGACCCAAAGTTACTGGCATGAAGGAGAAAGTGGATGCTTGAATCCAGCAAGCTGAGAAATGTTTGAGTATCTCAGCCTCACCGTTTCTCGGTGACCTTGGGACAGGCTTGGCCTTAAGACTCAAGTTAGGGGCGCCTAGATGGCTCAGTTGGTTAAGCGACTGCCTTCGGCTCAGGTCATGATCCCGGAGACCCGGGTTCGAGTCCCACATCGGGCTCCCTGCTCAGCGGGAAGCCTGCTTCTCCCTCTCTCACTCCCCCTGCTTGTGTTCCCTCTACGGCTATGTTTCTCTCTGTCAAATAAATAAAATCTTTAAAAAAAAAAAAAAGGCCTCAAGTTAGATTCGTGTGACCTTGGGCAAGTCATTTCCCCGCTCTGAAGCTAGGTTTCCTTGGGCTTAGGGGCCATAGGAGTGATGTTGTCTGCTTTGCCTACTTATCCATGAAAGCGAGAAAATCAAAATCAAAATCAAATGCTAAGGGGATTCCTGACCCTGCAGGATTTATAAACCAAATGCCTTATAAACCTTTGCCTCTGTCCTCTTCGCTCCTCTCTGAGGGTGCTCTCAGCCGGCTCCTGGAGGCCCCCAACACACTCAAGAGGGACAATTCCAAAAAGGACATCGGGGTCATTCCTCCCCGCATATGGTCCTTGGGGTGGCCTTCTCTGTCTCCGCCCTGGCCTCCCCTCCCCCCCTAGGCTCCGCCGCAGGGCGGGCGGCCACACCGGGCTCCTGCTTGGGAGAGCAGTGCCCAGGGGATGGGGGCGGGAAGGTGGTGCGAGGGGCGGTGGCCGCTCGCTGGCGGCACACACTGTCTCCAAGCGGAAACCTGAGCTGGGGGAGGGGGGGCTGACACTCCCCTCAGCCCCTCCACCAACCATGGGGCCAAGGGAAAGTTCAGCGTCCTGGAGGACCGCCAGGAGTGCGGTTGGGGGCCCACGAGAGCCTCCGCTCCTCGAAAAACTTCCCGCGAGCCGGGACACACGGACAGCTCCAGGAGGGCAAGACTCGCCTGGATCTGCTTTCTCCGGCTGGATCTGGGGCAGGGTGTCCCCCGATCCTGGCGCGCCCCGCCGCGCCCTGGAGAAGGGGGGCGAACCCTGGGCTCGGGAAACCGCGGGGTGGCCCGTGCCCCCGGACAGTCCCCCCAGACCCACTCAACCTCTTGGAAGGATTGGAATCCCACAGTCACGGGTTGTCCCGCCGGGTATAAATAGCCAGGCCCCCACCTCCCCCACCCCCTGCGCCTGCGCAGGGACCGCCCCCTAGCTGACCCCAAACGCGACCCCAGCCCGAGAAAAGCGGGCCCTGTGCCCCCGTCCCGCCCCCACATGCTGAACCCTACTTCCGAGCCGATCTGTTGGAAGCCCGACGGCATCTTGTCTTAGGAACGGGAGGCGCAGGGGTTGCAGTTAACAGGGAGGCGACTGGGGGTCGGTGGCCCCGGCCTGCCGGGCAGAGGGCGCGGGGGCGACGGGCGTCCCGGAGCGACGTGCGGAGGGCGAGACTGGCGGGGCCCACTGCTGTGAGCCAAGGATCCAGAGAGCCGCAGGGCTTCCGGGGATCTGGCGGAGCCCGGCTGGGGGGAGAGGCCCGAAGAGCCCCCGCAGCCCCCACGAGCCACGCCCTTCGCAACACCCATTGGCCAGGAGCCCGCCCAGAACCCCACGCCCCTCCCCAAGCCTGGGATTTAGAATTTGGCATGAGGGAGAGGGTTGGCCCGCGAAGCCCCGCCTCCCCAGCGTGCCCGGCGACACACGCCCCAAGGGTGCGTGCCCGCCTCCCGCGGCGAAGTTTAGGGATAAGGGTCCCGGGACCCAGGAGTCCCCTCGCCAGCTCCCTGGGGACTCGGTCCAGCCGCCGGGCTTGGGGCTGGGGTAACACTGGAAAGTCGGGCGCCGCAGGTTGGGGCCGCGGGGTCAGGGAGGAAGGGATGCGGCATGTACGCTTGGCCCGGGAGAGAACTCTGGCGGTCTGAGACCGCGCGCGAGCGGGCGCGCGGGGTGGCTGGGGAGCAATGGCCTGGAGTAACCCACCGCGGCTATTTATAGCTCCCACGTTGGGAGACGCCAAATGTCAGGTCCCCCGTGTCCCGGCCGGTCCCGCATGGGGGAGGGCAGGGAGATGTAGCCTTAAAGGGTCCGAGACACGCTTCCCGTGCGGAGATGGCCCTGGGGCACAGGAAGTTCGGTTCCTAGCGCGTTGGGTGTCTGGGCCGGGTGGTCCTCGTTCCGTGCATCCGGGCTCCGGGCACTGCCTATCTGGCCCTTCCCCTACACCCGTTCACCACAGTTGTTCCTGGAGGCGACCCGAGGGACAGCTGGTCACACCAATCACGCCACCGGCCTGAGGTCCCTGAGCTGTCACGAATGTGCCTGCCGCGTGAACGACTTGGACACGCTCTCCGGAGGCCGCTCCGGGTCTGAACCTCTAGCGAGGAGCGCGCGACCCAAGAGCTGGCGCGTGCGACGGGAGCGCGATGCGCGGCGCAGTGAACCGGCCTCCGAAGCGCGGGACTGTGGTGCCACCTGGAGGGAGAGCGAGGACCCGCAGCGGATCTGGGTCCCTTGGCTGTCCCCGGGCCCCTTCTGCAAGGCTTCCTTACATCCAGCGCCGGCCTGGTTCTGGAGCTCGGGATCCGAGGATTCAGCTACCGCCAGCACCGGGCAGCTCACATGATCCACATGTCCAAACCTGCCCTTTCTCCTAACTTTCTCACCCCAGTGGATGGTCCCGTTAGACCCCCGGAGCACCATGGAGGTCATGCTCCATTTCTCCCCCTCTTTCACCATCCCGTCCCGTATCCCCGCGCCTTTATCCTATTAGTTACCGGCGTTGGTGTGCTGACCTCCTAAATTCACATTCATCTGATTTTCTCCACCTGCATTGCTGACACACCAGTCCCGACCATTACCTCCTGCTCCTTACATTCCCTTATGTGGAGGGCCGAGCTCAATGTAAAAAAAATTCAGTCTCATCACTCCCTCCCCAAACGTCCGTGTTCTTCGTTGCCCTCACTGTCAAGTTCAAACCCTTTTCAGAGCCAACAAAACCTCCAACCTTTATTCTCCCATTTCTGCCCCACCTTCTAGGCTTTATTCTCACGTTCTAGTCAATGCTTAACTCCTTGTGCCCAGGACACATCACACTGTCCCCTGGGTTCCTGGGTGCCTCTGCTGTTCGAATCCCTCAGTCTGGATATGCCAGGGGCTCCTCGTCACTCTTCAAAAATTGCTCACCCCCTTTCTGAAATCTTTGTTGGCTTCCTCTGGGAAACAAAGACAGCCATGTGTCCCTGATGTAGCTGATTATCATCATTTCTTCTCTGTACTTCAGCCTTGAGAGAAGAAGGTCACCTTGTTTTTCTCTGTGTCCCCAGCACCCAGCCTAGTGGTGGGCACTCAGCAAATGTTGAGGAAATGCAATGAGGGAAATAGATGGGAAAGAAAGGAGAGGCACATGACATGGGGGGCAGGAGACGGGAAGGCACCTTGCATCAAAGATCCAAGTGTGTGTGTGGATCTTGCTTAGTGACCCTCGGCCCATTTGAAAAAAACAGTTGTAGCCTTTCCTCTACTCTCTACTCAGCCCTCAACCACTGGCCGTTAATCCCTTCAGGCTTGTTTTCGAAGCTCCTGTGATCACTACCTTCAGGCTGGGTTCAGCCCATGATTGGTAAGAGATTGGGGAGGGTCGAGAAAGCCAGGGGACCCCCACAAACACAGTACCTCCTGCTCCCGCTCCACAGGCCCATTTTACCTCGTTTCTAGAAGGCAGCTGTGCCTCCTGAGCTCTGGCAATGCTGGGGCCCCTCTCTGTGCCTTCCCCACATTTTGGCTATAGATTAGGGTCTCGGGTGCAGAGGATTGAATCAATGACACAGTTCTTTGTGCTTGTGTTTGTTAATCTGTATCTTTTTTTAAAAGATTTTATTTATTTATTTGACAGAGAAATTACAAGTAGAGAGGCAGGCAGAGAGAAGGAAGCAGACTCCCTGCCGAGCAGAGAGCCCGATGCTAGCCTCCATCCCAGGACCCTGAGATCATGACCTGAGCTGAAGGCAGAGGCTTTAATCCACTGAGCCACCCAGGCACCCAATCTGTATCTTATTTTAAAAGATTTTATTGGGGCGCCTGGGTGGCTCAGTTGGTTGAGCAACTGTCTTCGGCTCAGGTCATGATCCCAGACTCCCGGGATCGAGTCCCAGGATCAAGTCCCAGGATCTAGCCCGGCATCGGGCTCCCTGCTTGGCGGGAAGCCTGCTTCTCCCTCTCTCACTCCCCCTGCTTGTGTTCCCTCTATCGCTGTCTTTCTCTCTGTCAAATAAATAAATAAAATCTTTAAAAAAATAAAATATTTTATTTATCTGACAGAGGAAACGGAAGGAGAGAGAGAGCACAAGCAGTGGGAGAGGCAAAGGGAGAAGGAGAAGCAGGCTCCCCACTGAGCAGGGAGCCCAACGGGGGGGTTTGATCCCAGGATCCTGGGATCATGACCTGAGCCGAAGGCAGATGCTTAACTGACTGAGCCCCCAAGGCAACCCTATATCTTATTTTTAATTTGAAAGGGATTCTTTTTTGGGGTGCCTGGCTGGCTGGTGCAGTGTGCGACGCTTGATCTCCGAGTTGTAAGTTCAAGACCCACTTTGGGCAAAGAGCTTACTTAAAAAAAAAAAAAAAAAGAAAAGAAACCTATTTTTCATTTCCATACCCATTCCCCACTTGACCTCCCTCAAAAGGCAACCATTCCAATGCATTTCACAGGTCTGGCAAAACATCAGTTGCTTTGGGGCACTTGGGTAGTTCCATCAGTGAAGCATCTGACTCTTGTTTTTGTTTGTTTGTTTGTTTGTTTAAGATTTTATTTACTTATTTCAGAGAGAGAGAGCGAGCACGAGCACAAGCTGGGGGAGCGGCAGGCAGGGGGAGAAGCAGACTCCTCGCTGAGCAGGAAGCCTGATGCAGGACTCAGTCCCCAGGACCCTGAGATCATGACCTGAGCTGAAGGCAGAGGCTTAACCAATGAAGCCACTCAGGTACCCCAATACTGTGGTATATTTCATTCTGGTTCTACTTATTGTCAGAAGCACCTCCTTTGTGCTTTCTGATGATCAGATTCATTGCCCAGTACCCCACAGTGTCCACTCACACCAGGTTTTACTGGCTCACAATCCCGCTGGGTGAATAGCCATGTCACCCGCTGTCCTCAGCTGTGACGCAGAATGTGGCAGTGCACATTTCATAAAGGTGTGTTACGGGCTCATCTGAGAACTTGGGGAGCTACATCTTCGCCTGTACGTATGTCTGTTATTTATCTCTAGCTATCCCCACAAGCGGGACTTCTGAGTCACGGGGCATAGTTATACCTACCAGCTTGCTCTAGAGAATGACTGTCCCCATCTCCACGTCCCACAGCAATGTGGCACGGTTCCCCTGCCACTCCAGACACCCAGCAACCATGAAGGGTATGGACTCTGGGCTCACACTGCTTGAGTTTGAGCCCTGGCCCAGACACTTATAAATGCCATGCCCTTGGGAGAAAGTTACCAAAACCCTCTGTGCCTTCTTTACCTCGTCGGTAAAATGAGAAGGTGAGTAATGGAACATTCATACGGTGCTTAGAGAGAGATTGAACTGAATATAATTTATTTTTGCTTTTTAAAAACAGCTTTATTGAGGTATAACTGACAAACAATAAACTGGGCATATTTCAAAGGTCCAACTTGGTAAGTTTTGACAGCTGTATACACCCAAGAAACCGTCCCTATCATCAAGAGAATGAACATATGTGTCATCCCTCAAAGTTTCCTTCTACCTCTTTGTAACCCTTCCCTATTGTCCTTCCACCCACACGCTAGGCAACTAGTACAGTCTGTCATCCTGGAGCACTTTGCATTTTCTGGAATTTTATGCAAACAGAAACATACAGAATGTACTCTTTTTTTAAGGATTTCTTTCTTTTTTAAAACTTTATTGCATTTTTTTTAAGATTTTTTATTTATTTGACAGAGAGAAACACAGCCAGAGAGGGGACACAAGCAGGGGGAGTGAGAGAGGGAGAAGCAGGCCTCTCGCTGAGCAGGGAGCCCGATGTGGGACTTGATCCCGGGTCTCCAGGATCATGACCCGAGCCGAAGGCAGTTGCTTAACCAACTGAGCCACCCAGGCGCCCCTTTATTGCATTTTTAAAAAGATTTTATTTATGGGGGCACTCGGGATCGCGTCCCACATCGGGCTCCCTGCTCAGCGGGAAGCTTGCTTCTCCCTCTCTCCCTCCCCTTGCTTGTGTTCCCTCTCTGGCTGTGTTTCTCTCTGTCAAATAAATAAAATCTTTTTTTTAAAAAAAGATTTTATTTATTTATTTGACAGAGAGAGATCACAAGTAGGCAGAGAGCGAGGAGGCAGCAGGCTCCCCGCTGAGCAGAGAGCCCGATGTGGGACTTGATCCCAGGACCCTGAGATCATGACCTGAGCTAAAGGCAGAGGCTTAACCCTCTGAGTCACCCAGGTGCCCTATGTTCTTTCACTTTGCATCATTCATCTATGTTGTGTGTATCAAGAGTTCATTCCTTTTTATTGTTGAAAATTATTGATCTGATTATCAATGGTGATCAGTTTGATTATCCATTCACTTGGTTTTTTAAATTTTTAAAAAATTTTTAATTTTTTTTTCCATTCACCTGTTGATGGGTATTTGGGTTGTTTCCAGTTCTAGGCTATTATGAATAACACTGCTGGGAACATTCATGTATGAGTCTTTATATGGATGCTGTGCTTTCATTTCTCTTGGAAAATACCGAGTGGAAGAGTTGGGTTACATTGCAGATGAGTGTGTAACTTTGTTTGAAACTGTTTTCCTAAATGGTTGTACCATTTTGCATTCCCATCAGCAATGTGTGAGAGCTCAGTTTCTGCACACCCTCACTAATGTGTAGGGTGGTCAGCCCTTTAAAATGTGGAATGGAGGCGCCTGGGTGGCTCGGTCAGTTAGGTGTCAGACTCTTGATTTCCGCTCAGGTCATGATCTCAGGGCCACAAGATCCAGCCCCGCATTGGGCTCCACACTCAGCACGGAGCTTGCTTAAGATGCTCCCTCTGGGAGGGCACCTGGGTGGCTCAGTGGGTCAAAGCCTCTACCTTCGGCTCAGGTCATGATTTCAGGGTCTTGGGATTGAGTACCATATTGGGCTCTCTGCTCAGTGGGGAGCCTGCTCCCCCCTCTTTCTCTGCCTGCCTCTCTGCCTATTTGTGATCTCTCTCTGTCAAATAAATAAATAAAATCTTTAAAAAAAAAGTAAATGACATCAGTTCTTTGTCTGATTCAGACATTGCAAATATTTTCTCTCATTCTATCACCTATCACCATCTATCACCATTAATTATTCCTTGGTAAACTTCGTTGAATAAAAATCTTAAACTTTGGTGTAGTCAAAGTAATAGGTTCTCTCCTTTGTGGTTTATGATTTTGAAAAGTCGCATATGTTCTCTTCCACCTCTGTGCCACAAAACTGTTCTTTGGCATTTGATTCTAACAACTCTGCAGTTTTACTTTTCACATTCACGTTGTTTATTTATTTGTAAGTCATCTTTATGCCCCACGTGGGGCTTGAACTCACGACCCCAAGATCAAGATCAAGAGTCCTATGCTTTACTGAGCCAGGCAGGGGCCCCCATATGTGGGTCTTTTAAATCCTTCTACAGTGCTTCTTTATTTGGGGTGTTAGGGATCCAGTTTGTTTTTCTCTTATCGAGTCCCATTTACTGCAATTTTTGTTCAAGTGTCCATCTCTGAGCTCCTACTGTGTTCCATTCGTGTATCTGCTCATTCTCCAATGGATACCAGAGGGTTATGGTAGCTGGGTTTTTTTGTTTTTTTGTTTTTTTTTTTTTTTTTTTTTTTTTAAGATTTTATTTAGGGGCGCCTGGGTGGCTCAGTTGGTTGAGCGACTGCCTTCGGCTCAGGTCATGATCCCAGAGACCTGGGATCGAGCCCCACATCGGGTTCCCTGCTCGATGGGAAGCCTGCTTCTCCCTCTCTCACTCCCCCTGCTTGTGTTCCCTCTCTCACTGTGTTTCTCTCTGTCAAATAAATAAATAAAATCTTTTTAAAAAAGATCCTAGGATCGTGTCCCACATCGGACTCTGCTCAGCAGAGAGTCTGCTTCCCCCTCTCTCTCTGCCTACCTGTGATCTCTCTCTCTCTGTGAAATAAATAAATAAAATCTTTTTTAAAAAGTTGGATTTGTGTTGGTAATATATAAAATTATAAATTATTTTGGAGAGAACTGATATCTTTATAATATTCCACTTAAGAGCATGAACTGTTTATCTGTTTATCCAAGTCATCTGTGTCCTTTATTAAAATCAAACTTTTTTTTCCTACTGAGGTCTTGTGAATACTTGGTTAATTCCCAGATACTTTCTAATTTTTGCCACAGGGGCAAATTGAACGTTATTTTATATGACATTTTCTTTTTTCTTTCTTTTTTTTGTATCTGTGCACAGCAACCTTGCCGATCACCTTGCCTTTCCTCATACTGTCTCTTGAGTCTATTTCTTTTCCAGTAGACAATTATATCATTTACAAATCAGTTTTATTTTGTCCCTTTGAATCATTGCACCACTTATTTATTTTCTTGTAGTATTTATTGATCAAGACTTTCAGGACTTGGTCTAGGCTAAAGGAATAATAGTGGCCTTATTTGTCCTTTTCCCAGAAATAACAGAAATGTACCTAATACTTCATCAGGTATAAGCATTTCCTTTCTAATCTTTCCTAAAAGTTCTTGTTATAAGTAAGTGTTGAATCTTATTAAGTGCTTCCTAAAACTGTCAGTTGAGGGGCACCTGAGTGGCTTAGTCAGTTAAGTGCCTGCCTTCATCTCAGGTCATGATCCTGGGGTCCTGGGGTTGAGCCCCACATCAGGCTCCGTACTCAGCGGGGAGTCTGCTTCTCCCTCTCCCCCTGCTTGTGCTCTCTCTGTCAAATAAATAAATAAAATCTTTTTAAAAAAGTATCAATTGAGGTAATCATGTAATTTTATTCCTTTGGTCAATTAATGGGGTGGATTAAAATGGATGAATTTTCTAATATTGAAGCACTGGCATTTCTGGAGAGAACCTGCCCTTGTTTGTGATAACTCTGTTATTTTTTTAAAAAAAGATTTTATTTATTTTGACAGAGAGAAACACAGCCAGAGAGGGAACACAAGCAGGGGGAGTGAGAGAGGGAGAAGCAGGCTTCCCGCTGAGCAGAGAGCCCGATGTGGGACTGGATCCCTGGTCTCCGGGATCATGTCCTGAACCGAAGGCAGTCGCTCAACCAACTGAGCCACCCAGGCGCCCCTGTTATCTTTTTTATAAAGATTTTATTTATTTGACAGAGAGAAATATAGCTAGAGAGGGAACACAAGCAAGGGGGAGTGAGAGAGGGAGAAGCAAGCTTCCCGCTGAGCAGGGAGCCTGATGCGGAGCTTGAACCTGGAACTCCAGGATCATGACCTGAGTTGAAGGCATACGCTTAACAACTGAGCCACCCAGGCGCCCCTCTATCGGTTTTTTTTTTTAAGTTTTAGTTAAAGTAATCTCTACCCCCAACATGGGACTCGAATTCACAACCCTGAGATCAAGAGTCACATGCTCTATTTTTTTTTTAAGATTTTTTTATTTATTTGACAGAGAGAAACATAGCCAGAGAGGGAACACAAGCAGGGGGGGTGAGAGAGGGAGAAGCAGGCTTCCCGCCGAGCAGAGAGCCCGATATGGGACTCGATCCCGGGTCTCCGGAATAATGACCTGAGCCGAAGGCAGTCGCTCAACCAACTGAGCCACCCAGGCGCCCCAAGAGTCACATGCTCTATTGACTGAGCCACCCGGGCGCCCCTCCACCAACCCATTTAATGTTTACTTTCCTTCTTACTCAGTTCATATCCACCATCCAACACATAGAACACTCTCACGCAAATACCTTAAAATCCTTTCTCTTTTTAGCAAAATTCCAACCCTGGTTGAATCCATCCATCCACCCACTTGCTCCTTGTACCCAGCCATTTACTTAAAGGCTAAAACACCCACAGCGGTGTTGACTGGTGATGCTTGAAATCAGTGGCTCTTAACTGTGACCCATTTTGCCCCTCCCCTCACTTGGACATTTGGCAACGTCTGGAGCCATTTTCGATGGTCACACTTGGGCTCAGAAGAGGGTTCTACTAACATCTCACCAGTGGAAGTCAATGATGTTGTTAAATATCCTACAACACCCGGGACAGTCACCTACCACAGGGAATATTGTGGCTCCAAATGTCAATGGTGCTGAGGTTATTCATGGCATTGCCCTATTTTATTGCCTTCTACAACAGGCACCATTCTGTTTCTGTCTCTACAGTCTGCTTCCTCCCTCTAGAATCTAAGCACCAAGAGTGCAGTGTCCTCATCTGTCCTGTTACAGCTGTGTCACCGCGGTTGAGCATGGGGCATAGTAGGTCACACAGACATGCAGGAAACAATCTGTTGACTGAGTGGTTGAAAATATCGTTCATTTGTAGTTTTTTCATGCGTTCATCAAATATTTATTGGCGATAAACCCGGACACATCTACAGTGGGAACATGACATTGAATACATAATCATACAGAGTAAATAGTTTGAAACTATGATAAGAACTTTGCAAGTTAAAGCTTAAATAGCGGTGACGGAGAGCATGACTCACTGTGTGTGCGTGTGTGTGGGGGGTCAGGCCAGGCTTCCCAGAAGAGGTGATATTTGAGCTGATCACCACTGGGGACCAGGCAGTTAGCTGGGTACAGGAAGGCGGGTCGGGGCATATGGAAGACAGCATCCAGGCATAGGGAACAGAGTGTGGGAAGGGAAGTTGAGAGAAGGCCAGTGTGACTGAGGCACTAAGATTTTATTTATTTATTGGAAAGAGAGAGAGAGATGGGGCACCTGGGTGGCTCAGTTGGTCGGGCGACTGCCTTCGGCTCAGGTCATGATCCCAGAGACCCCGGATCGAGCCTCACATCGGGCTGCCTGCTCGGCGGGAAGCCTGCTTCTCCCTCTCTCAGTCTCCCTGCTTGTGTTCCCTCTCTCGCTGTGCTTCTCTCTATCAAATAAATAAATAAAATCTTAAAAAAAATAAAGAAAGAGAGAGAGAGAGAGAGAGTGAGAGAACACAAACAGAGGAGCGGCAGGCAGGTGGAGAAGCAAATTCCTTGCTGAGCAGGGAGCCCAATGATGCACGGCACCCTGGGATCATGACCTGAGCTGAAGGCAGATGCTTCACCGACTGAGCCAGCCAGGAGTCCCTGGAAGATTTTAAGGATTTTAAACAGAAAGTAACAAGACCTAAGTTTGAAACAAACATTCCCTTCCGGAGAATTGGGTATTAGAAGGACAAGCTGGGAAGCAGGGCTGTAGGTCTGGAGTTGGCGGCAGGTGCGGCAGTGTGTAGGCAGGGGCGCTGGGTGGGGGTGGGGAGCTGCTTGAGTAGCGGCAGTGAACTTGGAGACTAGAATGAGCTGACTGTACTGCAGTAGTGAGAAACATAAAATTTTGGAGGTGGAAAGCACCATAAAACAATGACAACAAAAAACCCCACAACAACTCACCATTAATCAAAAAAAAAAAAAAGAGAAAAAAACAAATGATAGATAATTCATTAAAGTCTGCATTAGAAGAGCAGGGTAATTAGCTTAGTACTGGTGCCCTTTAATATTTTTACTGCAGAAAAGGAGAGCTTTACAGAGAAATGGTTAAGAAGGGGAAGAAAGACAGGAAATGGGAGAGAGTTGAGGGAAAAAGAAGAGAGAAATGGAGAAGAAGACGGGAAGGTGTGAGTGGGAGAGCAGAGCAGAGCAGAGATGCGTCAGGATGACTCTGGGCAAGGGGACAGGAAGGTGGTGCCACTGGGCTCCCGGGCAGAGAAGGAGCTGGGAGGTAGACTCAGAGGGAAGGGCTCCGAATGGGACGTGGAAAAGATAGACGGGGAGAAGATGCCAGGTGAGGAAGGGATGAGTGAATAGAGACGCTTGGAAGAGATGTCTGCAGGGAAGCCGGCCAAGTCTGGAGAGAGTGAGAGCAAAAACCCGATGGCCAGGTGGGTGTCTGAAGGCTGGACCCAAGGCCGTAGGAGAGCAGGACATTAGGGAGGACCATGCGACGATTCAAGTCAAGGCTCAGAAGGAAGGAAAGGGAAACGTGTGTATGGCTGGAGGGACTGGGAAACAAGAAAGTAGAGGACGGGTCTGGAAAGATTCCAAGGGAGGGGAATGATGGGTGTGGCCAAGAATCTGATCGAGGCCTTACCCTGCTCCCCACCCTCCGCTGACTTCTGGCCTCAGTGTTTTCTGTTAGGAAGAAGGCTTGAGGCAGAGTGGGTGGGGGGGAGGGTGGGAAGTAATGGCCAGAGAGGTGGGGCGCAAAAGGTCCAAGGAGTACGTTCGGTCAGGAATAGGGATTGGAATGGAGAGCCAAGAAGATGGGGGTGCTGGGGCACGATGCCTGGAAGCCAGGTGCCGACAGGAGGGCAGTATAGGAGAGGGAGGGACAGTGGCCGCTGGGCGGTGGGTCTGGGAATGGAGACTCCCAAGAGGCTGCCGAAGCACCCGAGGTCTGAGGGATCGGACTAGGGTTCCTGAAGCTGGGGACGGTTAGGATAGTCACCTGGGGGGGAGGGGAAAGT
>PITA01004155.1:0-18036 GCA_004023965.1 Spilogale gracilis | reverse complement strand
GGGCGTGACCCTGGCGCTCAAGTTTCTTCCTCTTCACCTGGGCCAGGAGGGGTGGGGGCCAGGACTTCCGGCTCAGGTGAGTGTCCCTTCGGTGACGTCAGGTCACTCTCGGCCGCCCCTCCGGTCCGGCCCGCCCCGCGTTCTCGGTAGCCGCAGGGGCGCGCCCCTGACGCCCTACAAATACTCAGGTGCGCCGCCGCACCTGTCCGCGCGCAGCTGCCCGCTCACCTCTGAGCAAGCCCTCCCTCGTACCGCAGCCCAGGGTAGTTTGGGGGCCTCCAGTCCCCAGGACCGCGCGCATACTGCCCCTCCGCTTTTTGTTTGGGTAGGGTCGCCGGCAGCGCCGGAGGGGACCGCCTGGGCTTCAGCGATCCTTTTTCGACTACCAGTCCTGTTCCTTGAGCTGTGAAGACACCTGCCCCGCCGGAAGGATCGATTTGTTTTCTTCGGGTGACAAAACGATTTGGAATCACCTTACCCCAACACTTCGGGTAACCTAAGACTCCACGGCAAGTCGTCTTTTTTGGGGCTGACCCCCCCAACCCCCAGGCTTTGTCTGTTTTACCGCAGGGTCGCCCGCCCAGTCTTTCCTAGGGCAGGCATGGCCAATTCGGGCCTGCAGCTGCTGGGCTTCGCCATGGCCCTGCTGGGCTGGGTGGGCCTGGTGGCGTGCACCGCCATCCCGCAGTGGCAGATGAACTCGCACGCGGGCGACCGCCTCATCACGGCCCAGGCCATGTACAAGGGGCTGTGGATGGAATGCAACATGCAGAGCACGGGCCTGGTAAACTGCAAATCATATGAGTCGATGCTGGCCCTGCCCGGTAAGGCCGCGGGGTGGACGGGGCGGGGAGCGGGGCACCGTGCCAGGCCCCACGGCCCGACGCCCGGGGTTGCCGGGGAGCAGGCAGGGAGGAAGAGGCGGAAGAGACCCGGCTGGGGCGCGGGGAGGGCCGCGCGCCTGGGTTCCAGCGCCCGCACCTCGGCCTGCGTCCTCGCCGGCTGGACCCCCTTCCCTTTCTACCCCCCGGGGGCCGGCGACCCAACCCCCTCCAGCTCTCTCCTCTAGCGCGGGCCGGCGCTGGGGGTGGCCTCCCTCTCCCGCCCTTTTCTCCCGGACAAAAGGGGGCGCGGGGCGGAGGGCGCGGGGTCGGCCGAGGAGCCGAGCGCTCGGTCAGACGGACGTGGGCCGCAGCCTGCGGTCTGTAATCTTATCGGCCGATTAGCCGAAGCCACAGACCCGGTGGCCACGATAGCGGGGTCAGCACAAGGCGGCAGGCGGGACCGTGCGACCCGGCCCGCGTTCGGGCCCCGGCCCCCGCCGCGGCCTCCGCTCGCCCCCGCTGGCCTCGTCTCCCCTTCCCCCCACCCGGAGCAGTTTCATCGAAACCCTTGCGCCCCGGGCGCGTCCCAAGACCGAGAGAGGGCAGGGCGGGGCGGGGCGGGAAGGCCGCGGAGCCGGGAGGGGCGGGACCCACCTGCTCCGCCCGGGCTCGGACGCCTAAGGGGCCCCAGGTCAGCGGCCGACGGCGACTCCAAGGCCGGAGCCGCCCGCACATCCAGCAATGAGAGCGCCCTTCCCCCTTCCCCGCAGCGGCCCTGCAGGCCACACGAGCCCTGATGGTGGTATCCCTGGTGCTGGGCTTCCTGGCTATGTTCGTGGCCACCATGGGCATGAAGTGTACCAACTGCGGGGGAGACGACAAGGTGAAGAAGGCCCGGATAGCTATGACGGGAGGCATCATTTTCATCGTGGCAGGTGAGCTCGCCCCCTGCACCCAGGAGTGAAGGTGTGCAAGGTGCTGGTTTGGGATCTCCTGATGCATCTGACCCATCCTCTCTCCAGGTCTTGCTGCTTTGGTAGCTTGTTCCTGGTCCGGCCACCAGATTGTCACCGACTTCTATAACCCACTAGTCCCCATGAATCTTAAGTAAGTATGGGAGCCCTGCCTCGCAAGGGGACTACAGGTCTGGGTTCCTGGCATCAAGAAAGGAACGGAACGGTTTCTGATTCCAACCTCCTCTCTCCGTAGGTACGAGTTTGGTCCTGCCATTTTCATTGGCTGGGCAGGGTCTACTCTGGTCATCCTGGGAGGTGCCCTGCTCTCTTGCTCCTGTCCTGGGAGTGAAGGCAAAACTGGGTACCGTGCACCCCGCTCCTACCCTAAGCCTAACTCCTCTGCCAAGGAGTATGTGTGAGCTGGGACCCTCTTGCCCCAGCCTGGCTGCCTCTGGTGTGCCCAGGTCCCAGAAATGACCTGGGCAG
Organism: Spilogale gracilis; assembly: GCA_004023965.1. NCBI lineage: Eukaryota > Metazoa > Chordata > Mammalia > Carnivora > Mephitidae > Spilogale > Spilogale gracilis. The sequence goes on along the minus strand of PITA01004155.1, from coordinate 15,770 downwards.
ATCTCAGCCTACGCACCATGCAGAGCAGAAACCTTGTCACCAGAGCCCAGCGCACCATGTACAGTTCCCCCAGGGTAGGGTGGGAGTGGGAATAGGGGAGGAGGGGGGAGGGAGACAAAAAGGGGGGTTGGGTGTGCTTTTTGTACAGTAATAAAATATGTTTTGGAAAGTAGGCTCTTTTTTTTCTTCCTTGAAGGCCTTTGCTTTCTTCCAACCCAAATCCTTGCAGGGAATCTGGAACCTTTAAATTCACTTGCTTTAAATAGAACATGTATTGAGCACCAATGGTGTGCAAGGCCTTCCCTGTGCCACCATTCCTTATCATTCAGGCCTCATCACTACTGACTCTAAAAGACTCAGGAGCTTGGTTTTCTTCACCTCTTCCCATTCTTCAGTCCCTTCCACTCCCAACTCTTGCTTAAATAGCTACCAAAATTCCTTTCAGTAGAAAAATAAAAGACTTTTATTAGGCAGGGAAGGGAGGAGTTCCTGTTCTCTTCACCTTCCCCTAAATGCCTCCTTTCCCACTTCATGTCCAGATGGGAAGCTACTCCCTGACTCACAGGTCAAAGGGTAGGGCTTCCATGGACCCGGGGAACAAAGGTGGGGGCAGGGACAGGGCAAGGCCAATGCTAACAATGGGAGGATGGTTATGGGTCCAAGGTCTTTCTCCCTTCCACTTCCAGGCTGGTTAGACATCCAGGTCATCATCTGGGTCTTCCGGGTCCAGATCATCATATGCATCTGGCTCATAGAAGATGTGGCTGGTGGACTGCCTGGGCCCAGGACGCAGCAGAGCCTGCTGTCTGAGGGAGACAGGGAGAGTGGGTGCTGATGAGGGAGGGGTTAGGGGTCATATCTGTATACTCTCTTCCTGGTGATGGACTCCCTCCTCTTTGCCCCTCCATGTTTTCTTGGTCCAAGTCTCTTTCTCTGACCTCCCTGTTCAGCTGGTATTGAAGCACCACTTGGTACTGAGACAGACTCTTGGACTGCTCTCCTAATGACACCTCACATTCTTAGCAGCTCGAGGGCAAGAATCCTGCCAGTCTTGCTTCACCCACGTACACACTGGGCAGAGAACAGGCAGGTACTGAGCCGTTATTAACCTGCCTGCCACACCCACTTAGCTTCCCGTCCTCCCAGTACCGTTGCCTGGAGATGGTAGGGCCACTTCCCCAGGGTCTGCTCCAGCTTAGCCCAGACCACAGTGCTCTGTGACCCGAGGCTCTACCAGGGAGAAGAGACACACAAAGGCCCTTTTGCCTTATTGGGAGTATGAGTGTATTGAGAACCACTCCCCAGACTCGTTTCCGGAGCTGGACTTCAGCCCCTATAAAATCTGGGAGGTTAACCAATAACCTGCTTTCCCTCCTATCTCAGGCCCAGATGGTGCGCTCTACCCAAGAACCCAGGCACCCAGCCGCCCAAGCTTACTTCTCAGAGCTGAACTGGAAGGGCAATGTCAGGCTCTCTTTGGCTGCTCGCTCTCTCTCAGACAGGTGAAGATTAAAGGTCACATGAGCTGTGGGGTCCACCTGGAGGTACAAAGGATGCTGCCACTTCTGCTGCGTGGCTGGAACCCGACCCCACCTTCCCTTGTTCTGGCCCCTCCCCCTCAGATACCGGGGGTGTGTGAGGATCTGTGTGGGGCTGGGACTCTAGAGGGGCTCCCCCCTTGAGGTCCAGGCTGAAGTCAGGCAGGATGGAGAACCACTGAGTCTGCAAAGAAGGAAGAGTAAGAACAGAAAGGTATTTCCCATCTCACAGAGCAAAACAGAGGGAAGAACTTGGCTGGAAGAGCATATGTAATGGGCTGCCTGCAGCTCCTGCTCAGCCCTCCTCCACTCGCCTTCAAACCTCTCCATCCGGACTCGTTCTTTCTCCCCCAGGAACCACTCCCAGGCTTTTGCCCTTTGCCATTTCTTGGAAGACGAAGTCTCCTCCTGTTTAAGCTCCCAGGATCCAAGTCAGGCCACCCCGAGTTTGAATCCTGACTCTACCACTTCCTCTCTGGAACTGGGGCTAAGCTTCTCCAAGTCGCTCGGTGGGGAGAATAAAACCCTCCACCTCCTGGGGCAGCTGTGAAGACCCAGTGAGGGAAGTGACACACCAGGAAGTGCTCCTTTGCATCAGCTCTCTCACTCCTCTTGTATGTGACCCTGACCTCCCACCTCCTGCACTTCCTGCATTTCTCCTGACCTGATGGGCTGGGCCCTCTCGGGGCCTCCGAGAGAGGATGTGGGCCGAAGCCTGGTCCACTGTCCCACTCAGGGTCACTTCAGTCTGGGCCAGGCTGCTGAGTGCTCCCAGGGGGCCTGGGCCATGGAGCTCTTCGTGGAGCAGGCCTAGCACTCGCACAGGCTCTGCTGGAGAGCTGTTACCTGGAGGGAGAAGGAGGGTGAGGCCCAAAGGGCAGGAGGGAACATTCCGGATAGAGGCCTGGGATCAAAGAGTAAAGGAGGAGCATGGGAGGTGAGGCCACATTTCATCACCGCTCTGCTGGTCCTGACCTCCCTTGGCTGGCCTCATGGCCCCGGAGACTCCTTTGACCCTCACCCTGTTACTGCGAATCTGAACACGGCCCACTCGGACTCCTGTTCTTTCTCATGGCCCTCAGGATAGAATCAACCCCTTCCTCACCTGTTCTCTGCCTACTTTCCAGGTTCGGTCTCACACACAGAACTCCCTGCACGTTCGGGAACATTACGCTGTGATCCCATTCGATGCCTTTGGTTCCTTCCCTTTCTCGGCACGCTGACTGTTAGGCACCACACCAAATACGTTCACGTCTCAATCCTTATGAAGGCCAGCATTTTTAGGCCAAACCATATGGAAATGATATTACTTGACATTTGTGCATTTCTGACCTACCCAAACTGATTCCAAATGATTCGTCCTAATACTACCCATTCACCCCGCCTCTTACTTGTATAGAGTAAATGGAAACCGTGAGAGATTAGACACCTTAACACCAGGGTGGGTATCCGGCTCCAGAGCCCACAGTAGGACCCACAGTATACTTTGGGGCTACTCCCAGGGCCCTTGGTCTGCTCCAAATTTGCCTAACAAACTCCTTGAAGTTCTTTCCTTAAGGCACTCTTTGCCTGCTTCTTTATCATAACAGCTGTTATCAGACTATCTCATAATTGCTTATTTACCTGTCTGTATCCTTTATGGGACCTTGAGCACAAATCTGACTATAGTTAGTCTTTACCTTCCTGTCATCTAGATCATACCTGACACGTTGTATTATTCTTATCTGCTGCATGAATGAATGAAACCAGTAAGAACTTAGAAAAAAAAAAAAAACAATAAAGTGATTGGTTAATGGCATCAAGGTAAAGTTGAGAGAGAGCAGAAACAATAAAGAGATGGAGTAAGGCCCAACTAGAGCTCTCTAATGTGTTTTTTCTTTTAAGACTTTATTTATTTATTTGACAGAGAGAGATCACAGGTAGGCAAAGAGGCAGGCAGAGAGAGAGGAGGAAGCAGGCTCCCTGCCAAACAGAGAGCCCGATGCGGGCCTCGATCCCAGGACCCTGAGATCATGACCTGAGCCGAAGGCAGAGGCTTTAACCCACTGAGCCACCCAGGCGCCCTCAAATATGTTTTTTCTTAGGCTGCAAAGGGGCTTGTTCCTTGGCAGGGGAAGGTATACGAGAGGAACGAAGGGAAGTCTTACCAGGGCAGTAGTGCTGACGGCTCAAAGCGCAGAGGGCCTGGCACAGTGTGGTGCAAGGAAGGTGCAGCAGCAGCCAGCTGAGTGAATCGATAGCAATCATGACAGGACCAGGGTCTGTCCTCCTGCATACTGCTTGCAAGGCTCCCAGGGGTCCCCCTGAAAGGGCTTCCCTAGACTGTGACCAGTTGAGAGGGTCTCTGAAGAGGTCATGGTAAATCAGTCTGCAAAAGGAAAACGGGAGACAACTTAACACTGTCTCCTCCCCCCGTCTTGAACTTCATCCTGTGGTCTTTGGGGCTCTATTTTTCTGACTTAATAGTCTAAATATTAGTGAAACGTAGTACTGAGAAATAGAACATAGCGACTGAAAGCACAGATTTTGGTGTCATAAAACCCTGAGCTCCAAGCTTGGCTTTACAACAGACCCAAGGTCACCTGACTGACAAATTACTTAATCTAAGGCTCAGTTCCTTCAACTGTAGAATAGGGATACCAAAAACAAACAAACAAACAAAAACAAAAAACAAACAATGCTCGACACATAATAAATTCTTGATAAACGTTAGCTCTCATCATCATCAATAATTTCCCAAGTGGTGCCTAACACATATCATCCCTTGAGGGATAGAGAAAAGAGGACATGACACGTGGTTCCTGCTGGAAGAACTGTTTAGAGAAAATCAAGAATTAAGTTCTGTGGCACTAACTACTAATAAAATAGTAAAAGCAAGGACAGGCAAGGGAGTCTGGCATGGGTTAAAGTCCTGGGACAGATTCATGGCGGCCAAACTTGTTTCGGACATTTCCTTTATCTTCTGCTTCTCTTATAAACGCCATCTTAACATAACCTATCACAAGCTCTGATACAAACTTAGGGATGAACAGATGTGATCCTACTGAGCTATCCAGACCAGAGAGTAGTCTTTTTCAACCAGGTATACAGGTGGGTTTGGATGCCTCCTGACCTCTTCCCCGCATCAGTCTATAAGTCCTGGAAATTCTACCTGCTAGAGTTCTTTTTTGTTTGTCCTAAACTCTCTATTCTTACAGGCAGACCTCTGTCCTCTCCTAACATCATTCCCTGGGATGCGTTAGGGTATTGGCCACTTGTGTCTCATTCCCCGTGCTTACCACAGCACCTGTTTCGTAAGTGGAGCTCAGTGCCTATGCACCTGAGTGCACCCAGAAAGCGGCCAGTAGCCTTCCCTTCTGGTCACCTCCAGGCTGCTCCTTTCTAACCTCCTTTTCCACACCAAATGCAGCTACAACGTTATCACTCTTCTCCCACACTTTGAAATGACTCTCACTGCTTTTAGGATGATATCTAAGCTCCCTTTCTTGCTCTGTAAGACCTTCCACTATAAGGTACCTTTTTGTCTGTCTGGACACAAAAAGCTCTTCCACCTCCCACAAACAGCATGCCTAATTTCGCATAGGCTGTTCCCTCCGCCTCTAGAAAAAATCGCTCAGTAGCTGGCAGCTAGAGTTGACACAACTCTGGAATCCACATCTCTATGAAGCATCATGAGATTGTGACCAGCTCAAAAAGGCAGAAAGTTTCTTCTTCTTTGCTTTAAGGATTTTACTTGTAAGTAATCTCTACAGGCAAGAGATTACTCGAACTCACAACTCTGAGACTGAGAGTAGCAGGCTCTGCCCCAGAATGTATTTATTTTTATCTTCCAGTACAGCCTACGATGCGAAACACCATTGGCCTTTTATCACGCTCTATTTCCCTCTCAACTTCTGCGGTCTATGCTTCAGATTCATCAGATACTCACCACTGCTCACTTCTTACGAATATTCGCCTCCAGATAGACCCACAGCCATTCATTCAAGGAATACCTGAGTAGCGGTTACCACAACCAGGTTCTGCACTTGCTGCAGACGAATTTCCTGAGGCACCACATTCAACGCACTCTCGCCAAGCTTACCGGCTGTTGACAGTGGAGTCAAAACCTTCACGAAACTCGTCCTCGCTCACTTCGCAGCCCAGGACGCGGACCTGCTCCCCACTAAAGCAGAGATGGAGCGTGTCACAAAGTAGTGCCCGGGCTTCCCCCGTCCTCCCCCCGCCCCGGGGACCTCGGGAAGAAGCCGGGGGATACTCACCACAGTGCAGATTTCTTGATAAGCGCCTTCAAAAGACTGCGCCCCTCCCACTCCACGGAGTCTGGGGAGAGCGAGGGACGGATAAACAGCGTGAGAACGCGGAGGTTTCCGACCTCACGAACCCCTGGAGGCCACCCCTATCTTGGGACACATGGCTCTTCCTCTCCGTTTCCGCCGAAGAGCCCGGCTCGGAACCCCCTGTGCCTCTGGCCCTCACCCCGCAGCAGCAGCAGGCCGCCAACGCCCAGTACCGACTCCATCTCCAATTCACGTCGGGTCCCTCCTCCGGCGCCCTCTGATGGCGTCACGGGCCGTAGACCCGCCTCCTTCAGGTGCAAGGGGCGTGGCACCCATGAATCCTCCCACCACTGAGACCCGGCCTAGTCTGGAATGAGAGGTGATTATGTTCAATATCCCGGGGGGGTGGGGCTCACGCGGAGGAGCCCCTCCCGAAGACCGGAGCGCAGACACCGGACACTTTTTCCACGACTAGGGCCGGAAGAGCCGTTGGGGCAGTTGTCGGTAGGAGGGGTAAGAGGAAGCTCGAGGTCGTCCGACGGCCCGAACCTCGGCGGCAAGTGACGTCACTCCGTCCCGCCCACGCGTTCAAGGCGGGGCCTGCTTCGCTCCCAGGCCCCGCCCCGTCGCCACCTTCCGCGCCTGCGCGATACTGCGGCCTTGCTGGGCGCTCACTTCGCTTTCCTCACCCGCCTCCGTAGACCAAGGAGGGGGAACTTTCGTCCCGGTGAAGCGAATACACGTCACCACCGGAAGCAGTGTCAGAGGGGAAGAGGAGGGGGGAAGACAGGAGGAGGGAGCCCTTAGGGCGGTAAAATGGCGCCTGTCAGAGTGGGAAATCCAGCTGCAGAGGCTGCAGCCCCGGTCCCCAGCGGCTAAGGCACCCCCGACTTCGGGGAGGGGGAGGCCGCTCCGGTCGAGCCGTCCGCGTCCTTCGGCTCCCCCTCCCCCTCCTTCCCCGCTCCTTTGCTCAGCCGGCGCATTCGCAGCCGCCGCGGCCCCCGCCCGCCCTTTCCCGCGGGCAGCCCCCTAGCGCGCCTGCGCAGCGGGCCACCCTCCGCTTCCCCCCCTTACCCTCCCCCTCCCTTCCTTCTCCCTGGCCCCCTCCCCCACACCCCCCTCCCCCCAATTCACCATCCCCTTTCCTTCTGGTCTCGGAGGACCCCGTCTTAGCCGACCCGTCTCGGTCCGCAACCTCCGGGAAGCCGTCTGTGCCACTCCCCGCCCATGTGGGCCCCCGCGGGCTGCCCACGCCTGTCCCCCAGCTCCGGGTTCCGCTGGGCTTTCCCCTCGCCGGGGGTGGCTTTCTGAGCCGCCTGCTCCGCGCCCCTCTAAGCAGCCTTTCCTGCCACTCGGGGCCCCCGTTCCCCCTCCTGGCGGCGGGGGGCTGCCCCCGGGGGACTGGCGGAGCTGGGCCGCGGGGGCCCCGGGGCCGGCGGTGCCGGGGTCATCGGGATGATGCGGACGCAGTGTCTGCTGGGGCTGCGCACGTTCGTGGCCTTCGCCGCCAAGCTCTGGAGCTTCTTCATTTACCTTTTGCGGAGGCAGATCCGCACGGTGAGCCGCGGTGGGCGCTGGTGGTGGTGGGAACCCATGTCAGCGGTGCTCACAGGTTTTCGGAAAGTGTCGGGCCTCTGGGCTTCGGAACGGAGTCCTGACCACGGCTTTTCCGGTTAGAGAACTGGGCACCCTTAGCTGGCCATGGGGTGGAATGGGGAGGGGGAGACCCTTGGAGTAGAACCGAGGTTGGGGGGTGCTAGTCAGGGACTGGATTTGCCAACTCGTGGGTGGGATGCCGTTTAAGAAAGCCAGAGTTGTTAAAGAAATCGAGAGGAAGGAACACCTGTTTGATGGCACCAGCCCTGCGGAGGTGGGCTTCTGGAAGATCCATTGTGTGTTAGGCTTGTGGGGTGAGGGTGTGCAGGAGAGCATATGTGACAAACAAGGATGGGAACTCGGGAAAAGCTTTGGGTGTGAGGACAGACCCCTGCGGTTCGCATTAAGGGGACTCCTCCAAAAAGGCCCTGGAAACTTATTTCACAGTGCAGGTGTTTGGATTTATTGAGACCCTGGGACCAAGAAAGATGCTTTCCCGTTGGGCTTGAGGGAAGGGAGCACATTAAAGTTTGGGTGTCTCTGTGGGAAGATGGGCGCTTGTCAGTTGTGGGCTTGAACTGGAGGGCACACTTGCCTCTCCAGGAGACTCCAGCACAGGGAAGGACACTGTGGGCAGTGAGCTACCCAAGCAGCTCTGGGTTCCCTCCCTCAGGGCTTTTCTCCAAGGCCAAAGCTCCATAGGCTAACATCATTTAATGAATATACTCCTGTGTCCACTGGGGAAGAGTCCTCTGAAAGGAGTCTGGGGAGAATTCAGCATGCTGAGGTGCAGAAGTTTTCTGGTCTGCTCTCATTGGCGTCCCTCAGTAAAACTTGGAAGAATAAAAGCAGCTAGGGCCTGCTTGGGCCAGAGAATTTCCAGAGAGCCTTGGGTGGTGGTGGTAGACTTAGTGATTTGGGGGAGTGGGCCTGGCCTCATATTTGGTGTCTGCTGCACCACGTCCTGATTTAAGATGAGAATTGTTTCTGGGTGGTCATAGTTGTAGGTAGGGTTATTTTCCTGAAACACCTTAGCAGCCAAGAAGACTTTTGGGTCAAATGCTGAGATGTGTATGGGGCTAGCTCCTGGGGTTTTTACATGTTAACTGCTGTTCTCTCTGCCTGGCCTTTCTTTGAGCACACCTGCTTCCCCCCTCCAAATTTCTGTTCTGGGTGTCCATCCAGATGTAGTTACTTGCAAAATTGCTCTCGTCTGGGCAGCATTGACCCCACAGCCTTTTGTTTCCCTTCCTTCCCTTCCAATCTTTCTCCCCCCACCCCCACCACTTTCTGGCAGATGCTCAGAGCATTCCCTACCGGCCAGCAGGCCAGCAGGCCAGCATGTGCAACCCGAGATAGCAGGGCAGGACACACGAGCTGTGCAGCCCTCATCCCGCCCCTATCTTTGCCCAGGGAGAAAAGAAGGGCAGATGCCTTGGCATTATGGGGAGAGGGCCCTGTGGTTTGCAAGGGGCGGGGGAGCCTGGTTCTGGTGAGGATGGACCGAAGAGCATTTGTGCTGAGAAGAGCAGAGGGAGGGATGGCCAGGCTTGCATGGGAGAGGTCTGGGTGCTAGAAATAGGAGCCTCTAGAGGAGACCTGGAGAAGCTGGAAGATTGAGGTGGTGATGTCCTTGTCCCTTCCTCACCTCCCTCAGGGCCCTTACTTCACCCTGGCCTTCCCAACACCCTGTCAGTCGTCCTGGCAGGTGGGACTTTCCAGTGCTGTGTGCCCTGCCCTGGGTACCGGAATAAGGAGGCAGGTCAGAGGGCTGAGGTTCTCTGCCACTTGTGACTTGGCTGGTAGAGACAGAGGCAGACAGGTGGCTGGTTAAAATAGGCCTGGTGGCCCCTGGCCAGGGGAACTTAGCTGACCTGTCAACCCCTGGATTCTCTCATCCTCCCTTCCTCTTAGGTACCCAGGGACCTCTCCTGACTCCTCCTCTCAGCCCATGAAGGAATCTGAGGCTCTCAGTTCCCAGAGGGAGGTGATGGGAGTTGTCACAAAGGAGCCTTGGGTTAATGTGCGGAGGGCCATGCATTTCTCTGTTGTAGCACAGCAAGACAGTATCATGGCCTAGAGGGCAGGTGCTTGAGCCTGATGGCATGAGTGCCATCCCAGCACTCCCACCATACCCTGATACTGACCGACCGTCCTGTGACAGTTCTCAGAGTGCAGCCATGACGGAGGTGACATGTGTGCTCTCTCTGAGTTTTCATTTTAACTGGGGGGACAGACGACCAAATCAGATCATTCCTAGCTCTGTGGTCATACGTGGTCCCAGCCAAGCCTCGGGCTCCTCGTTTAAATGGAGATGATGTTGTTGTCGGCCTTATTCTTATGTTGTTCTTACTAGGATTTTGAGGGTTCAGTGAAATAATCCTCATTTACTTCCATGAGGCCCAGCATACAGTAGGTGCTCCTTGTCATGATCTCCTTGTCAAGAATTCTGATCCCCTCTTTTGCTACGTTTAGGTAATTCAGTATCAGACTGTTCGTTATGATGTTCTTCCCTTATCTCCTGTGTCCCGGAATCGGCTAAGTGAGTATGCTGGATGAGAAGACTCCTTGAAGGTGAGGTAGGGTTCAAGGTGTGGGCTGGAGGTTGATTGGTATTACCCCCTGGTGTTGTGGTTTAGGTCAGGTGAAGAGGAAGATCCTGGTGCTGGATCTGGACGAGACGCTTATCCACTCACATCATGATGGGGTGCTGAGGCCTACCGTCCGGCCTGGAACGCCTCCTGACTTCATCCTCAAGGTGTGTGGGGAATGGGAAGTGATGGACTGATCACGTCTGTGCCTCTGCTCCGACCTGGACTTCCGTTCCCAATTGCAGGGCGTCTCATCCCTGTGCCCGTCCTCCAGCACCAGGGGCAGCCTGAAGGAGGGGAGTGGGCAGTGGGGTGCTGTGGATGTCCTTTCAGCCGGTGCTCTGGTGCTCAGAACACCCCAGCCCTTCCCCGTTGCTCTGCAGGTGGTGATAGACAAACATCCCGTCCGGTTTTTTGTACATAAAAGGCCCCATGTGGATTTCTTCTTAGAAGTGGTGAGTTTGCAGAAACCAAGGGGAGCTCTGTGAGGAAGGAATAGTTTTAGGGTTCTGGGAAAAAATTAGACTTCTCGGGGGAAGCAGGGGCTGAGGAGAAGTTGGGGTGAGCGGTTTTGGAGAGAGGAGGCCATGGGGCAATGAGAGCGTTGCATGGCTTTCAGTAGCATGGGTTCGTGCGTGGTGCTGATGTAATTCTGTCTTTCCACGGGCTGCCTGCTTGTCTGTCCATGCAGCTCTGAGTCTTCAGGGCATGCAGTGCTCGATACTTTGAGTTTGGGAGCCTTCAGAGTTGAGAGAGGCCCACAGGACTGGGCTGGAGCCCTAGGGAAAGAGAACCGTGTCTAGAGGAATGGGCACCTCTTTGACACCTTCCTGTCCCCCGCTTGGTCTCAGGTGAGTCAGTGGTACGAGCTGGTGGTATTCACGGCAAGCATGGAGATTTATGGCTCTGCTGTGGCCGATAAACTGGACAATAGCAGGAGTGTCCTCAATCGGAGGTATTACAGACAGGTAAGGGGCGGCCCTGGAGGGGGACCCTCCGTGGGCGAGGGGTGGCCTGCTGCATCAGCCCATTGGTGGGAGCTGGTTGCCCATGGGCGTTGTTGGGACTGGGCCACAGTAACGGGGGGACACAAGTCTCCTCTTGATGTCCAGCTCGCCTTACCTTCCAGCACTGCACTTTGGAACTGGGCAGCTACATCAAGGACCTCTCTGTGGTCCACAGCGACCTCTCCAGCATCGTGATCCTGGATAACTCCCCAGGGGCTTACAGGAGCCACCCAGGTACGCTAGAAAGTGGTGGGTCTGGTGGGGCGGGGAAGTGGTTTGAGGAGGGATTCTGAAAGCCTGCAGCTGGGATTTCTGGTTAACTGTGGGTCAGGATGCAAGGTGTTTCTCTTTTATGTGAGACTGCCCCCCTCCCCTGCATGTCCGTTTCATAGATCAGGTTGCTGGGACCACATGTGCTTCAAGACACAGTGGTAATGAGTTTGCCTCCAAGATTCACGCTACCATGCAATATGGTGATTAAAACTTGATTTTTATTTTGCAGGCTGAATCAGGGAGGTTTTACTTAGGAGAGTATTTATTTACTTAGGTTTTACTTTGGGAGAGGAACATATTTTTTAGAGTAACAATCTCCATTCCCAGCTAGAAAAACCCACCTGTCTGTTGAAGTTTGTTTTTTTCTCATGGGCATTTATTTTACCTGCCCTAGACAACGCCATCCCCATCAAATCATGGTTCAGTGACCCCAGCGACACCGCACTTCTCAACCTGCTTCCGATGCTGGATGCGCTCAGGTAAAGGAAGTTAGACACTTAGATTTCTGAGGAAAGGAGGTAGGGATCTCAAGAGGGAGTAAAAATATGTCCTGTTTGACCTATCTCTTTTCCCTTAAGAACTTAGCATTTGAACCCAGGCCTTCTTAACAGTAAAGCTCATCACTTTTAGTCAGTGGGTTTTTGGATAAATTGGACCTCAGTTTCATGGGAGTATAGAGATCATTTCCACCCCACATATCCAATGAGGTCGCCTGACACTAGTGTTGTGAGGATATCAACTCTAAGGACTCTGCCAGTTCAAGTTATTGTCGTCCCAGGTTCACCGCTGACGTTCGTTCTGTGCTGAGCCGAAACCTTCACCAACATAGGCTCTGGTGACAGCTGCTCCCCCTCCACCTGAGTCGGGGTGGGGGGGAAAGGGAGGGTGAGCTCTCCGGACGCCGTCTGCTGCCCTGTCCAGCGGTGAGGACTGTGTGGCCAGGGTCTGCCCTTCCCGCCCCTCTCTGCCCTGGGAGCCCTGCACTCCGTATGGAGTCTGGATGGACACATGGGCCAGACTCTGAAGCAGCCTCACTCTAACTTCGTATTCGCACTCCCTGGAAACCCCAGACTGGGACATAAGCGGAGGCCTAGGAGAGCCAAAACTGTGTGGTGGAGAGACAAGACTGGCCGGAATGACAGACAGACATTCGGTAATCCCCGAGGCTCAAAGAAAAGCCAAGCCAGCTTTGTTGTGATTTGATTTTTTTTAAAAACTCTTGTATAAAACTGATCTAATTCTTCACTCCAAGGGCTGGGCTGTGGGTGGGAAACTGAGATTTTTGGGCCACTGGATTTCCCCCAAACTTGTCCCCTTCCCCTCACTTTTCCCTCTATTTTTCCCTTCTTCCTAGATCCTTTCAGACCTGTAACCAGCTTTCTCTCTGTTTTTTTTCTTTCTTCTTTTAAACCATGCATTATAACTTTGGAAACCAAAGCTGCCCTAGGTCCTTCTCTCGGGGTTGGGAAATGAGGGGAGGAACCTTTGTTCACATCCTCCCTGTCCCCTAAGCAGAGGGGAGAGAGACCAGGGCTGGAGGGAAGTCGAGGAGAGGCGCTGTTGGCTTTGGGGGAAGGAGCCGGGAATCTCGACCACAGACGGTTTGGCGGGAAGGGTCTTGGCCACAGGATGGGTGCCCCGTGGGGAGTGAAAGGACAGCTGTATGTGTCCCGAGGGAACTTGAGCGGCAGGGCAGTAGGACACAGCGGTACGAAGGGAGGAGAAAGCTGGACTAGAAACCAGAAAGGCGGGACCGCGAGGGGACCGACGTGGACAGCGCAGGCGGCCGCTGTCCGCAGGCGGCGGGCGCCCCAGCGCTAGGCCGGCGCGCGCCCCAGCGCTAGGCCGGCGCGCGCGCCAGCCTCTCCGCCAGCTCCGCCACTCCTTACCCTTCCCCTCCCCGTGGCCGGCTCTACTTCCCGCGGCCGCCACGTGACGCTCCGCCCTTTTCCTAGATCACATGATTTTTCGCTAGCCGGGCACTGAAAGTGTTCCTCCGCGCTGACGTAGTCCCTACTTTTCGGACCTCATCTCCAGTCCTTATTGGTTCATTCCTCCTTGTGAACCCAAGCGTTCTGTGCGTTTCTCCGAATAGGTGTTTTGTTTCTGCCCTTTCTTTCCGGAGACCCAGCTCCTCCGTTTGGGTACTACTTTGTTTTGGTGTCAGCTACCGCCTTCAGCGTACCAACGCGTTTCGTGAATAGCTGGCTTTATAATTATCTCTGCCTTCCCCCCCCCCACCCCGTTTCACCTCGTTTCCGAAAAGAACTTTGGGAGAACCAAGCCTCAAATTATAATTAGCAGCTCCTAGCCCTTTGGGTCTCCAGCTTGGCGGGGGGAGGCCGGAATGTGGGTTTTCGGTTATTTTTGACCTTAGCACAAGCCAACCACCTCTGCTACGACGCTTGCGTAGCGCACAAGTTGATTCCAAAGCGATTACGCAGACGGCGTGAAGGGGGCGGTCAGTAGGTGGTGCTACGCTGGCGGCGTCCGGGCCGCTGCGCTAGTGGCGTAACGTAGCAGGCGGGGCGGCTTCAGACGGTCGGGAGCGGAGTTGGTGAATAGGGAAGTGGCGCAAGTCCCGGGATCGCTCCGCTGAGTCCGCCCGCGCGTCGCCGCCGTCGCCGCCGCCCCCCGTCCCGGCCCCCCCCGGGTTCCCTCAGCCCAGCCCGGTCCAGCCCGGTTCCCGGGAGGATGAAGTTCGTGTATAAGGAGGAGCATCCGTTCGAGAAACGCCGCTCTGAGGGCGAGAAGATCCGAAAGAAATACCCGGACCGGGTTCCGGTGAGGACAGTAGCGAGGGCCAAGGGCGCGGGGCGCTGGCTCTGACGCCGCAGCCCGGGGTTGGGGTCCGGTCGAGCAGCGTGGGCATCAGGCTGCCGGCCCAAGCGGGGTTGGGAACAGCCCCGAAGCTGCTGTGGTTGGGACCCGGAGTTGAACGGAGCGGGGCAGCGGGAAAGCTGGGGGTGAGGAGACGCGGCTGCCGGGGAGAGACGTGGGGAGTGGTGTGGGAGGCTGCAGGGAGGTTGACAGTCTGAGCTTCACATGGCCATATACCCCTCCCCCCCGGGTTAGCTGGGCTTTTGAGGTGGACGCTCTAGTCCGCCCAGACGAGAGTCATCCCTGTTTGGTTAAGAGAGTTGTTTATTACGACGCTCCATCCTGGATGTTTAGGTGAGTCCGACGCAGTGGGGTCAGGATCTCTACTCAAGGCTGCACCGCGTGTTCTGAGACAAAGAGAAATGAGTCGGATGGGCTTGACTGCTAGGAATTTTGTTACTTAAGTTACTTAAGGTGTAACTGCGGGGCTGTCTACCCAGTGTTTTCTAATTTTCATCTTCTCTTTTTCAGGTGATAGTAGAAAAGGCTCCCAAAGCTCGGATAGGAGATCTGGACAAAAAGAAATATCTGGTGCCTTCTGATCTCACAGGTGGGGTCCTGACCCCAGGTCCACGTTTGCTTTCCTGTGGGTGGGAATGTAGTCTCTGTGGAAGAGGCTCCACACAGTGACTGTTGTTTTGAGGCCATTTGGGACCTTCTGGGACTTTATCATATCTTGTCGTTTTGGCAGTTGGTCAGTTCTACTTCTTGATCCGGAAGCGAATTCATCTCCGAGCTGAGGATGCCTTGTTTTTCTTTGTCAACAATGTCATTCCACCCACCAGTGCCACAATGGGTCAGCTGTACCAGGTATGTGACTGGAGAGGGTTGAGGCTTTGGAGAGCTGTGGGAAGAGCTTGAAGGGAAACTAGTTTCAGGCCAGCAGTTCTTGAATTAGCTCCCTTTTTCAGCTCTCAGCGTTACCTTTGCTTCAAGGTTTTGGGGGTAGTCCCGCGTTGAGGTTTTGGACAAGGGCAGTAGGAACAGAGAGGAAGGAGGGAAGTGAGCTGGAGCAACAGTTCTGACCCTCTCTCTCCTCCAGTCCTTCCTCTCTCCACACCCCATTTGCAGGGTATCAGAGAACTATTGGAGATCTTTTCACCCAGGACTGCTGCTAGGGCTAATACTGCTTGGCTGCCAAGTTCTGGAGCAAGTGAGGGATTGGGTCAAGGCCTGAGTGTCGGGGGGCTTTTCAGAAAGAAGGGACTTTTGAAGAATGGATCTGGGCAGTGGTGGTTCAAGTAAACTACCACGCAGGTGTCTAAGCACGATCATTTTCTGCTTCCGCCGCAGGAACACCATGAAGAAGACTTCTTTCTATACATCGCCTACAGTGATGAAAGTGTCTACGGTCTGTGAAGCTGCTGCCCCTGAGGTGGGGGTCTCATTCTACAAAGAGAGGTGGCCCCCCTTCTTTGATCTACTCCTCCTTCAGGCTCAACCAGCTCCTCCCTTCTTCAGGACCTGCACTTCCTAATGTTTGAGGCTCTCCTCCAGACCCTCTTAGCAGGAGGGCTCCGGGGGAGGTGGCCTCTTGGACCTCTCCTTTCTCCCCTTTGTCTTACCACTTTTCCCACTCTGCTTTAGAGTTTTCAATTGTTAATCTTT
>PITA01004154.1:92313-127530 GCA_004023965.1 Spilogale gracilis | reverse complement strand
AAGATTATGCAACCACCAAGCCAGCACTACAAGAAATACTAAGAGGGGTTCTTTAGAGGAGAAATAAACCCAAGATTGACACAAAACAGTAATATACAGAGATAAATTATAGAAACATGAACTCCATAGGCAACATGATGTCAATACAAACATATCTATCAATAATCACCCTCAATGTGAACGGACTAAACGCTCCAATGAAAATCCAACTAAAACAAATATATGTCAAAAACCAAACCAAAAAAAAAATTCCCACAAAGGCAAACAAAAAACAACAATAACAACAAGAACAAATGGGGAATAAACAAAGCATCCATATGTTACTAAGAAAATATGTTTGGTGAGGGGAAATAGCAAAACTTCCTAATAGAAAAATAACACACGGAAGAAAAATAAGACATTGAAGTAGATAAAATTTGAACCCAACATTACAACATTATTACAAAAATATTAAATATTGAATCACAACTTTTATGAAAAGCACTAAGAACTCAGGAAAGAAATGGCTAGTGAAGAGGAAGATTTATAGGAAGAAAGAAACAGAACAGTAGAATACATAGAGAAGTGAAATAAAAAAACAAAAGGAAACCAAATCCAAATAATTAGTGAACAACTAGTAAAGAGAAGATAGGAACCAAATATACAACACAAACAAAGCTGAATTTGTGAAGGAGAAAATCAAAACAATGGAGCACAAATGCTCCATTGGATTTATAAGGAAAAGAATTCATTTGGCTTCTAGTTGAAAATATTATGTCACTTATAAGGGAAAGGAAGTAAAATAGGTAGATTAAAAATGAAGGTCCAGGGGTGCCTGGGTGGCTCAGTTGCTTAAGCAACTGCCTTCAGCTCAGGTCATGATCCTGGGGTCCCGGGATCAAGTCCCACATTGGGCTCCCTGCTCGGTGGAAAGCCTGCTTCTCCCTCTCTCACTCCCCCTGCATGTGTTCCCTCTCTAGCTGTGTTTCTCTCTGTCAAATAAATAAATAAAATCTTAAAAAAAAAATGAAGGTCCAGCTAATCACTTTGGCTGCCATATTCATTGCTAGAAGATCAACACTTACAAAGAGACTCAAGGGGAGAAAATATGACACAAGGCTCTTATACCCAGCAAAGTTGTTTTCCAAGTATAAGGATTGGAAAAATTCTGGCAAAGGATTAGTAGTGAGAATTTAATACATTCAACTCAAAATTGAAATGATCAAAACCAAAGAAGGAATAAGAGTAATAGGATAGAATATAAATGTTGGATATCCTGATAATGTCAAATGAATAAATGAAAAAAAGAAAAGAGAAAATAATTTGGATATTAAAATAATTCTCTTTATTGTCTTATAAACAATAGTTTACTGTCAAAGGACAATTTCAAAATGATAGATACAGTGACACAAGTATACAGATTTTATAAAAAGATAAACACAAGGAAGATAATATTAAAATTAAGTGGTGGAGCAAAGGAAGGTATGAGGGAGGAAGAGGATGCAAATTTTTTGTTGTTGTTCATAATGGGTTACTATAAAAAAGGGGTCTAAATATTTTATTCAAAAGTCTTATTATAAAAATAACCACTTTGAGCGCCTAGGTGGTTCAGTGGGTTAAAGCCTCTGCTTTCGGCTCAGGTCATGATCTCAGAGTCCAGGGATCTAGGCCCATATTGGGCTCTCTGCTCAGCAGGGAGCCTGCTTCCTCCTCTCTCTCTGCCTGCCTCTCTGCCTACTCGTGATCTCTCTGTCATATAAATAAAATCTTAAAAAAAAAATA
Organism: Spilogale gracilis; assembly: GCA_004023965.1. Classification (NCBI taxonomy): domain Eukaryota; kingdom Metazoa; phylum Chordata; class Mammalia; order Carnivora; family Mephitidae; genus Spilogale; species Spilogale gracilis. Next base: position 125,769 of record PITA01004154.1, on the reverse strand, counting down.
ACCACTTAAAAACTTTCCAAAATATCAGAAGATTTATGATATATATATGTAAAATACAGATATATATTATGTAGATTATATATGTATAATATATCAGAAGATATATAGATATACACATAAACACAATTATATACAAAATCTGACAGAACATATCACATTAGAGTCAAGAAAAAGGAGGAAGAAAAAGAGGAGGAGAAAAAAAGGGAGGAAGAAAAGAAAGAAAAGAGAATAGTTCCATAAATATAATTTATTAAACTTGGGCTTTCATAAATAGTAGGGAACAGTTCAACATTGCATTCACTCTCTAAGACTTAGAGGGTAGGTTTTTTTTTGTTGTTATAAATATTAAATGTATCCCCAGGCAAGTGTAATATTTTAATGCAGATTTATAGACATAAGTGAATACTGAAGGATATATATCAATGATGAGTTTGAGTAATTGAAAATATTTTACCTTGATATTATCTCTCTAGAATTATTTAATGAGTATTTTGTTATTATTATAAAGAATAAGAGTTTTTGGGTTGGAAAGGGACAGGAATTAAATAAGTGATTATTTTAAAAAAGAGCAAGTGATAGGGATGCATGAAGTTATGTTTTTATTTTGATTATTTTAACATATCTAATTACAGAGTCTATAATCTTTTCAGTGGTTTAGAATACACTTAGTTGTTCAATAAAGGCAGGATTTTTTCCATTTGCTTGTCTTTTTTTTTTTTTAAAGGATTTTATTTGAGACACAGAGATAGAGAGAGAGCATGAGCAGAGGCAAAGGGAGAGGGAGAAGCAGACTCCCCACTGAACAGGGAGTGGAACGTGGGGCTTGATCCCAGGACGCTAGGATCATGACCTGAGCCAAAGGAAGACGTTTAACTATCTGAGCCACCCAGCTGCCCCAGTTTGTCTTGCTTTTATAAAGTTTGCTGCTTTATTCTAGCACTTAATACCATACCTAATATATGGTAGATATTTATTAATTGTTGAATGAGAGATTACTTTGGAGACGTGTATAGATGTCCTTTTACTGAGTCTTGTTCTCAAAACTAATGGGAAAGAAACCATCAGGCTAAAAACTATTTGCTCCTGATAGTTTTTTTTTCCATCAAGTGAAAGTGGCAGTTGTGAAATCAACACAAGAAAACATTTCATAGAATAAAACATGTAGCCATCAATATATGGACACATATTTATATATTTATATTCATATATTTATGTTAAATATATCAAATTATTTTAAATTATATTATATTAAATATATAACATATTTATAAGTATATATTAATGTGTCATATATTATACATATTATAATAAAGTTATAATCATTATTTATACACATACTAAAAATCAACACTATATCAAGTAATATTTCACCTAAAAATTAGAGAAAATAGCTGACATTGTGTACAACAAATTGTTGCTTGCAATAGCCCAAAACTGGGGAAACATTCATATTTTCTCATATTCTTAGGGCTATTGATATGTGTTGCTAGTTGCCTATTTACCTATTTATATGCCTATAAGCACCTTACCACATGTATTCTCTGGACAACTGTAAATTATTGTGTATTTTTAACAAATAATTTTCAGTTATTACAGCTAAGTGAATAACACCTGATCATCAATTGATTACAAGTAACATTGAATTTCTTAAATTTAATTATTGATAGTATTTCCTCCTTCAAAAATTTCTAATTCATAACTGCTTTTTTCTATTTATCTATTAATATTTTTCCAATGAACACATTATCTCTTTGTTGTTTAAGTATATCAAACTTTTCTGTTACTATTATTTGAAAAAATATATTCTCTTACCTTTTTTGTCTAAATTTTTTGTTTTTAATTTTACAATTTTTGACATGCAGAGATCTTGTATTTTTATTTTCTATAAGCCAATCTTTATATGTGTAATATGTATTGTAATTATTATAATTCCTCAAAAAATAAATCTTTAAATCTTAACCTTATTTTAATATATATCATGAGACACATATAGTGTCTATATTTTTAATAGGTCTTTAATCCCTCCAGAATCATTATTGAAACAAACTGATCATCTATCTACAGATGTCAAAGGCTGAATATTTCCTTCAACTTGCATTTCTTTTGGGGCTTTCTTTGGTTGTTCCATTGATTCATTTTTTTGGAGGAATATATACTCCATTATTATTTATCTTTTTATTTTATTTTATTTTATTTTATTTATTTATTTTTTTTTTTAAAGATTTTATTTATTTGACAGAGAAACACAGCCAGAGAGGGAACACAAACAGGGGGAGTGAGAGAGGGAGAAGCAGGCTTCCTGCCGAGCAGGGAGCCCGATGTGGGACTCGATCCCGGGTCTCCGGGATCGTGACCTGAGTCGAAGGCAGTCGCTTAACCAACTGAGCCACCCAGGCGCCCCTATTTTTATTTTTCTGATGTTCGAAATTAAAAAAATATTAAATTGTTATTTGTTAAATCATTATTAGATTCAAAGTTTCAAAAATGGTTCAAAATAATTTAGAAGCTGTACATTCAGAATTCTCATTTTCACACAAACATAATTCTCCTTGAGACCACTGTAGTATGACTATCGTTTTGTTATTGTGTTAATTTTTCTTCATACCAATGAAGCAAATAGGAATATATATTTATGTATCTTCCTCTTACAAAAGTTGGCATTCATAAGGAGTGTTCCTCAGATAACATAACATATAGTCTGTAATTTTTCTGTATCTGTGTATTTAAGGCAGAGTTTATTTAACTTGTTTCTATTTGTGAAAGCTTTAGTAGTTTCTGGTCTTCTGCTTTTACAAATGATATAACAGAGAAACACTGTACAAATGGACTTCATTCTTCTGCAGATGTACTTTACTATAAAACATGCAAAGTAGTACTGATATGTGAAAATCATATTACTTAGTCTAGTGTATCTCATGTTTTGTAACCCACAGGTCTCATGGCTTTACTGAAGAAAATTTGGAGAGCTGGTATTGGTAGGGCAACTCTTCATCCTGAAAGAACCTGGTCTCAGCTGTGTCTAAGTCAGAGGAAAACATAGCATGGAGAATTTTCTCCTCTTCTTAACTGTCTCTGCTTGCAAATGATACAAGTCACCTCCTATCATAATCCATTGGCTGGAATCAAGCATGTACGCACCAAACCAACATTAAAAAGGTAGGTTCAGAAATGTATTGAAGTACGTGGAATATGTAAAATTACTTTCTGTGGTATGGTTAGACCTACCCTAAACAAACAGTCCTTTGCTTATTTCTTTCCACACATTCAGGCCTGCCAAATAGAAGTAGATCTCTATCCAGTCATTGTACCCAATGCAAAACAGTGTATTCAAAGTACTGGGATAAAACAGAGACAATCAAGGAGAAGTAATTGGAAAAGATCTAATTATAGAGAGCTATACAAGGTGGTATTTACTCAGGAGTTGGCAAGATTAAGGGAAGCCTAAAGAATGATGAAGCACCCTGAACTTGAAGCAACAGAAAGCAATTAACACTCTTAGATCTGAAGGAGTAAAGAAGGGAATGGTTTTCAGAATGCTCTTAGAAGTACAGTTGTGTAATGCTTGACCAGAAGCTGTGGACACTACTAGAGAAACACACATGTTTAAGAACAATACAAAACAAAAACAAAACACCACCACCAACAACAACAACAAAACACACAAAACCTCAATCCAGCAGAGAGAAACACAGAGGGATAAGAAACCTATATGTATCTCTTGCAGCTTACTCACTCCAGTTTCTGACCTGTGCATTCCATTGTCTGAACATAACTAGTAGACAGAAGACAAGAAAAGCAGACTGATAAAGTTCATAAAGGTCAGCCTCTGCTACACAGAGCAGGATGGAGAAAGGTGGAAAGTAAATGTAGAATGAGCAAATGGGGAATATCCAATACATCACAAAACCTCAGGTTATGTTACATAATTTCTTCATGTGTTCAAATGTGGTCCCTCTGAGTCCAGAAGTGAGTGACCTGAAATGGCAAGGCATCAGCTTATCATCTTTCCATAAACATATACAGAAAATATACAGTGGTAGATCGGAGGCAGGATCACCACATTCAAAATGGACAAAATGGACAAATACATCTAGCACTGTCCAAAGAAATTTGGAAATTCTTGCTAGAAAGACATAGTGAAGTTATTCTGTCCTGAGGGAGTTCTACCTGCTCCCCAGCAAAAGTGGTGGAAATGATATAAAACAAACAAATCTAATAATTTAAATTCTCTGTATAGTATAAGTGCTTGGCATTTTTGTTGTTGTAGTATAAGCAGCTGACATTAAGTTTTTGATAGCCAAGGAATTTTTATTAAAAGACAATCATATTGAATAAATACATTACCAGCTGCATGACCCAGCTGCTAGCAAAACAACCAGATTAAGGAATTAGGCCCACCTCACCAGGAAGTTTCCTTCCTTAAAAAGCCTTGGTTAACTGAGGTAATTGACTGCTGTGTGACCCTGCTTCTACATTGCCACCCCTAATTCCTCTCTTAGGCTTTAAATTAGCTCGTGAAAAGTGAACCCATGAAACCCTAGACTCTCTGCCTGTGAACTCTAATAAAGGCAGAGCCCGAAGTTCAGAGTCTGTCTCTCTGTCTCTTTCTCTCTCAGTCTTCTGTCTCTCTCACTCCCTTTCCCTTACTTGACCTCACTCTGTGCCCTTGACATGCCATAATACCTCCAGGACCTGTGAGTAATAAATCTTGTTCTTCAAAGTTCCTTCATGGTTTCTTGCAGAAATGTGTCCTTTCAAAATAAAAATCATGTGAGCCAGTCCAGCCACAGCATTAGCCCTGTCAGAGATTCATTACAAATCTAGAATAGGTGAAGATATAGAAGTAGAAAGTAGATGGCTAGTTGCTTATGGCTTGGAAGGTGGCTGGGATCATAAGGAGCTGAAAGCTAAAGGGTAAATAATTATTTTTTTAAATTTTATTTTTTTAGTGTAGTTTTAGGTTGTCAACAAAATTGAGAGGGAGGTACAGAGATTTCCCCTATATCCCCTGCCACCACATGTCATAGTGTCCCCCATTATTAACATCACCCACTGGAAGAGAACATTTTATAACAAAGGAAACCTACCTTGACACATCACTGACAAATCATAATCACCTGAAGTCTATAGTTTACCTTAGGGTTCACTCTTGTCTGTTCTTTTGTCAATGTCACACTGCCTTGATTACTATACCTATGCAGTAAGTCTTGAAGTCAGGTAGCATCAGCCCTCCAACTTTGTTCTTCTCCTTCACTTTTTGTTGGCTATTCTGGATATCTTGTCTCACCATATAAATTTTAGAATTCATTTTTTGATATCTATAAAATACGATGCTGGGATTTTGATTGGTACACACACACACACACACACATATATATATAGAGAGAGAGAGAGAGACAGAGAGACAGAGAGACAGAGAGACAGAGAGAGACAGAGAGTTTATATATATGTATGAAATTGGGAAGAATTTATACTTTGATAATAATCATCTTATCAATGAAAATAGAATATCTCTCCATTTATTTAGTTTTTGTTTATTTATTTTTTCCTCTAAATACTTAATTTTTGGAAGTACTAATATAAATAATATTGTGGGGCTTTTTTCCCAAATTTTTATTTAAATTACAGTTAACAATAGTACAAATAGTTTCAGATGCAGAGCCTAGTGATTCACCACTTATGTATAACACCTGGTGCTCATCACAGGTGCTCTCCTTAATATCCATCTCCCATTTAACCCTGCCCATCTTCCCTCTAGTAACAATCATTTTGTTCTGTATAGCTCAGAGTCTGTTTCCTGGTTTGCCACTCCCACCCCCCCCAACTACCTTCATTTGTTCTTATTTCTTAAATTCCATGTATGAATGAAGTCATATGGCATTTTTCCTTCCCTGACTTATTTTGCTTAATATAATACTCTGTAGCTCCATCCACATTGCTGCAAATGGCAAGATTTCATTCTTTTATATGGCTGAGTAATATTCCATTATATATAATTATACATATAATTATATATATAAAAATGTATCACATCTTCTTTATCCATTCATCAGTCAATGGAGATGTGGATTCTTCCCATAATTTGGCTATGGTTGATAATGCTTCTGTAGATATTGGGGTGCATTTATCCCTTTGAATGAGTATTTTTTGTATCCTTTGGAGTTAATACCCAGCGTACAATTACTGGATCATAGGGTAGTTCGATTTTTAACACCCTGGGGAAACTCCATACTGTTTTTTAGAGTGACTACACCAGTTTTTTCATTTCCACCAACAGTCAAGAGGTTTCCCCTTAAAGTATAACACACATTCATAATAAAACAGTCAACGAAGTAGGGAAAGAGGAAACATACATCATAAAGACCATATATGAAACCTCAACTGCTAATATCATCCTCAATAGGTAAAAACTGAAGAGCTTTTCCTCTATGGTCAAAAATAAGACAGTGCTGTCCACTCTCACCACTGTTACTTAATACTGGAAGTCTTACCTTCAGCAATAAGACAACAAAAATAAATAAAAGGCACAAATTTGGCAAGGAAAAGTCTAACTTTCACTATTTGCAGATGACATAATACTCTATATAGAAAACTATAAAGACTCCACCATAAAGTTACTAGAACTGATACATGAAATTGGTAAAGTAACAGAATAGAAAATTAACATACAGAAATCTGTTGCATTTCAATACCTAAAAGTGAAATAGAAGGAAGATAAGTTAAGGAATCGATCCCATTTACAATTGCATTAAAGTCCATAAGATACCTAGGAATAAATCTTACCAAAGAGGTAAAACGTCTGTTCTCTAAAACTATAAAATGCTGAAGAAAGAAACTGGAGAGGTCAGAAAGAAATGGAAAAACATTCCATGTTCATGGATCAGAAGAACAAATATTGTTAAAATATCTGTACTACCTCATCTACACATTTAATGCAATTCTTATCAAAATACCACCTGAATTTTTCACAGAGTTAGAACAAATAATCCTAGAATTTGTATGGAACCAGAAAAGACCCCAAATAGCCAAAGCAGTCTTGAAAAAGAAAAATAAAACTGGAGGCATCGCAAATCTAGACTAGATATTACAGAGCAGTAGTGATCAAATCAGTATGGTACTAGCACAAAACAGGCACATAGATCCATGGAACAGGATAGAAAACCCAGAAATGGACCTACAACTATATGGTCAACTCATCTTTGACACAGTAGGAAAGAATATCCAATAGAAAAAAGATCATCATTTTAACAAATGGTATTGGGAAAACTGGGCAGCAAAATTCAGAAAAATGTAACTGGATCACTTTCTTACATCATACACAAAAATAAATTCAAAATGGACTAAAGATCTAAATGTGAGACCTGAAACTATCAAAATCCAAGAGAAGAACATAGCAACGTCTTTGATATTGGCCTTAGCAAATTCATACTATGTATGTCTCCTGAGGCAAGGGAAATAAAGGCAAAAATAAAGTATTAGGACTTCATCAAGATAAAAATCTTCAGCACAGTGAAGGAAACAAACAACAAAACTAAAAGGCAACCTCTAGGAATAGGAGAAGATTTTTGCAAGCATATCTGATAAAATGCTAGTATCCAAAACCTATAAAGAACTTATCAAACTCAACATGGAAAAAGGAAATAATCCAATTAAGAAATGGAAAGAACACATGAATGGATATTTTCCCAAAGACATACAGATGGCTAATAGAGTGACAGACACATGAAAATATGCTCAACATCAATCTTCAGGGAATTACAAATCAAAATTACAATGAGATATCATTTCATACCTATCAGAATGGCTAAAATTAACAACATGGGAAACAACAAATGTTGGATACGTATTGTATTTTTAATTTCAAATTCCACTTGTTCATTGCTGACATGCGGAAAATCAATTGACCTTTGTATATTTACCTGGCATTCTGTAAACTTGACATAATCATTTAATAGTTCAAGGAATTTTTTGCTGAATTTTCAGATTTCTACATAGGTATGGAGGGAAAAGAAACATTTTGTAGTCTTATGATTAGGTCTCAGTATTTTAGTGAGCCTGTGCCTTTGGACTGTGATCTTCACAAGTGGTTCTTGCTTTTCTTCTTCCCAATATGTAAAACAGGCTAGTGAGCACCGGCTTGAGCTGGGTGTTTCCCTAATACAATCACTTAGGTTCTGATAATATCCCGGCAATTTAGTCTTTGGTTAACCAACTTCCTCTCAGGGTAGGCTTTCTTAAGAAAAACAGTGTTCTGGCATGTTTCAAAATGGTTTCTCTTTCCCATTCCCTGATGTAAACTCAAGGGGATTTTTTTTTCTGATATTTACTGTGGGACTCTGATGGAACTCTTTGAAGTGAATCTAAGGTATTGTTGGGGCTTCTCCTATGACTGAGTCTCCTTGGAGTTTTTAATTCCCAGAATTGTTTGCACTGAGCCTCCAGACATTCAAGTTTCAAGTACAAGTACAGGGCAAGTTTTCTTACCTCAGTACTGGTTCTCATACGTGTTTCCACTTGTGAATGTCAGCTCCAGGTAAGCTATGACTCCCTATAGTCATTCACTTCTCTGTCTCTTTAATCTTGGAATCATTAATTTTTCCTGTGTCTTCCCTCTCTTACTGATCTGAGAAGAGCTGATTTTTTTGGCCTGTTCAGCTTGTTTACTTGTTTTTAGGACAAAGTGTTGACTTCTAAGCTTCTTACATAAAGAACTGGAAACTACAGTTTTAGTGATGAAGCTGTTCTAAAATTGGGGTAATGGTTATACATAACCTATGAATAGAATAGGACCAGTGAATTGTACATTTTAAATGGGTGATTTGCATGGTATGTGATGTATAGCTCAATAATGCTGTTAAAAAATATTTGGATTCTAACAGATAAAAGTATTTTGAATGCCTGTGTCCTGGAATTGTGTTATACCTGTCTGTTGAGAGAATATGTACAAACAGTGCAATTTATGATGAACATCTCTCCTTCTTCCAGGTGTCTGGAGCTTCAATAACTGGTCTTGCAGGCAATGACTATATATCTACATGGTGGGCCCCCACTAAAAGCCTTAATATCTTAGGCTAAGATGACTTCACTAGTAAACAATACTTCCAACAGGTTTCCTCATCTTTTTACTAGAGAAATTAACCATATACTATGCTGAGGGAGAACTTTTGGAGCTTACATCTGGTTTCCTCCAGACTTTGCCCCATGCACTATTTTCCTTCGATCAATTTACTTTTTATCGATTTGTTGTAATAAACCACAATTATGTGTACAATGATTTTTTTTTTAAGAAGGCCTGTGGGTCTTCTAGCAAATCACTGAATCTGGTGATAGTCTTGAAAACCTCTGACACATTTGTTTTATAGAAAGTCTTATGTAGAGATCATCAGCCTTCTTCCTTCTTATCTAGAACATGTAGGTGCAAAGAATGTAAAGGTGTGAAAAAGAGGTATGTAAAAAATGTATGCCTATGTTTAACTCCTCACTCAAAAGTGACATAGAAATTGGAAATTATATGGTTTCTAATTGCTAGACAGGGCATATTCACAATAAGGCAGACTATGGACTCTGGAGTGGTGCTGTCAAAAAGAGCAAATGTTTTTACAATTAAAAAAACCATTTAGGTAGATCTTCAGAAATATCTGACATGTGAAACAGAAATTCATGTAAAGAATCTTAGAGGAAAAAACAATTTGGTTGTAATAATCAGAAAGCTAGTAGAAAAATAAAGTGAGTTTTGAGGGGATCTTTATCATAAATAATGAAATAGACTATGTCCAGCCTGCAACTTTTAATATAATCTGATATTGGTGCAAGAGTTTATCTTTTATAAGGTATCTTTTAAAAGGTATCTTTTATATAAATACTCTAGAAATGCTGGATATGGTTGAATGCTCAATTAGAAAGATCAAGAAATATCTTTGAGTTTTATAAATTCCCTGAAAGAAACAGGTGGAATATTTCTTCTTAAATGTAGATTTGTCAATTTTTTTAATAACTGAAACTAAAGTTGTATTGAACACATGTATGTTATTTCTACTATGCATTTATAGGTAGGGATTTTACAAGTTCTTTAGTCTTCCAAAATCAACATAACATTTTTTTCTTTTTTTTTTAAGCTTTTATTCATTTGACAAAGAGAAACACAGCCAGAGAGGGAACACAAGCAGCAGGATTGAGAGAAGGAGAAAGAGGCCTCCCGCCAAGCAGGCAGCCAGATGTGGAGCTCCATCCCGGGACTCCAGGACCATGACCTGAGCTGAAGGCAGAGGCTTAACCACTGAGCCACCCAGGCACCCCAACATAACATTTTTTTAAAGAGAATAATTAACACTTAAATGTGTTTTCTTTTCAGATAATATATGTAAAATTCAAGGCTTTGAGGTATTTCAATTTTCCCACTGTTATTCACTGATTTCATCACAATTAACTCACTTAAGAAAAACACAGTATGTCTCAGCCAAGGCTGTTTTTACTTAGTTTTGTCTTTTCTAGCTGAGAATTTTCCAAACACAGCATGTCTGCAAAAAGCTATCAATAAAAAATATTAGAACTCAAATATTAGAATTTTAAATTTTGAATTCTCTAAAAAAAATTGACAAGAAATCAGACATGTGATACTAACAGAGACACTTTCTATAAAGGGCTGGTATCCAAAATATTGAAGAACTTATCAAACTCAACAGCCAAAAAACAAATAATACAATCAAGAAATGGGCAGAAGACATGAAGAGACACTTCTCCAAAGAAGACATACAAATGGCTAACAGACACATTAAAAAATGTTCAACATTTGGTGTCTGGGTGGCTCAAAGTGTTAAGCGTCTGCCTTTGGCTCAGGTCATGATCTCAGTGTCCTGGGATCGAGCCCCACATCAGGCTCCCTGCACGGCATTTGTGATCTCTTTCTGTGTCAAATAAATAAATAAAATCTTTAAAAACATGAAAAATAAAAAATGTTCAACATCACTAGGGAAATATAAATCAAAACTACAGTGATATATCACTTACACCAGTGAGAATGGCAAAAATTAACAAAACAGGAAACAACTAAGTGTTGGTGAAGATGTGGAGAAAGGGGAACCCTCTTACACTGTTGGGGGGAACATAATCTGTTACAGCCATTCTGGAAAATGGCATGGAGGCTCCTCAAGACATTAAAAATAGAGCTACCCAATGACCCAGCAGTTGCGCTACTGGGTATTTACCCCAAAGATACAGACATAGTGAAAAGAAAGAGCACATGCACCCTAATGTTCATAGAAGCAATGTCCACAATAGCCTTCAATAGATGAATGGATAAAGAAGATGTGGGTCATAAATGCAAATGGAATATTATTCAGCCCTCAGAAAGGATGAATATCCATCATTTGCATCTACATGGATGGAACTGGAGGGGATTATGCTAAGTGGAAAAAGTCAAGCAGAGAAAGAGCAATATCATATGGTTTCATTCATATGTGGGACATAAATGATACTGCAGAGGACCACAGGGTGAGGGAGGAGTAAACTGAATGGGAAAAAATTAGAGAGGGAGATAAAACATGAGAGACTCTGGACTCCAGGAACCAAACTGAAGGTTACAGAAGGGTGGGAGATGGGGGACTGGGATAACCAGCTATTAAGGAGGGCAGGTGTGGTGATGAGCACTGGGTGTTATATATGCAACTGATTAATCATTGAACACTGCTTTAAAAACTATTGATGTACTCTATGTTGGCTAATTGAACATTAATAATAATAATTTAAAAAAAACAGAGACACTTTCTCCTAGAAGAAAGTGGAGGAGAAGTAAAACAATTATTAAAGGAAGAGTACATTCAGAAGCTAATGATGAAATAAGGGAAAGATACAATGCACAATATCATGGGAAGAGGGAGAGAGAAAGGACTTCAAAACTTAAGAAAATGTGCACAGTAGGATAGTACAGTGAGTATAGCAATAGAAAGTAATTAAATAAATATATATTATATGTAATATTGTAAATATATATACATCTATGTATAGTGTATATATCTATATATTATATATTAAATGTATATAATAAATTTGTGTATGTATATATAAGTAAAATATATGTATATATCCATACATATAAATATATATCTAAATATATGCATATATTTATATCTACTTTTATATATTTATATATAATTATTTATATACAAATGATTAATTCAAAGCAAAAAAAGAATTTGAGAAAGAAACATGCATCGATTATAGCAAACAGAGTCTGTTTTTATCACTGCTAAAAGAAGCAAGAAGAAAAATAGTAATTTAAGCTTAGGTAACTTTAATAAAATGCTGAGCTGGAATGTAGAAAATAGTTGAAAAGTGTTCAAATGTCTTAAATGCTATTTTAAAGAAATGAAGATACAATTATACAGTTTTTTTAATTTCAAAGAGAACAATTGGGACGATAAACTCTGAAGAAATTTCTGATAAAACAAATTGCAAATCAGCAAAGCTCTCTAAAAAGCCATTTGCTGTGAAATGTTACAACTTTGAAATGAGCATAATGATCATTAAAGATTAACAATTTAAAGAAACCCATTTTTTTTCTTAATACAGAGCTTATAACAAAAAGCAAAAGCTTAATAAAAGCTATATAGAAATAAATGTCACACAAATTTAGGAACTTTAAGAAGAAAACATTGTAAAATAAACTCAAGATTCAGCAAAACAGCTCATAACACTTTTTTAAACAATTATTATCTTAATGAAGTAGCTTTTCTCATTCAGGGTATGATGTGTGTCTGAAGTAGGAAGAGAGAGATATTTGAACATACATGCATCCAAGGATGTGTAGTATAAGTTCTGATACATTCTTTCAACATGTACCTAATTATAATTAAGGTGAATTTCATTGGCACATAAACCACCTGTATTTTAAGTCACAAAATAAAAGTAAAAGCATTCCTGCTCATTGTAAGTAAACCTCAAAAAAAAAAAAAAGCAAAAACAGAAACCATTCTATCACAACTTATGAAAAATATGCCATCTATCTATCCTGTGTATATCTATATTTATCTATCATCAATTAAGAATTATATATTTTTAGTAACAATAAAAAAAAGAATTAAATATTTTTCTATGTTTTTCAGTCAGTGGAGATAGTCTGTACTCACAGTTAAATTAGTGATTCAATTTTAAAACAAAGAAAAAGAACATATGTTTTTCAAGTTTTGTTTAGTGTTTTGTAAAGTTAAAATGATAAATATCAAACATAATAAAAGTCTTTTTAAGGTGGGATGGAAACTTCCCTTTTCTTCTTTTCATAGATGTCTATATGACAAAATTATGAAAGTAGGCTTGGACTTTCATTAATGGAAAATATTTGTAATTAAGTATGCTTTCTTGAATGCATTAAAATGTATTTTAACAAAGACACTGTACAAAGTTATGGCTAAGCAAAAGTTTAGAGAACTCAGGATCTGAATATGTTTCGAATTTTTTATTTCTGCTTTTGTTTATATTTGATAATTGTAATCTGATATAATTGTTATAATGACTGCTATAACATTCCTCTTCTGAAATGGTTTGCAGGAATATTTTTTCTTTTAATGTATACTTTGTTATGTTGCCCTGGATAAAATTTAATGTTATAGTATGCAATTTAATAGAAATCTTTTGTTGCAGCCATAACATCCCTATTTCTGGCAAGTAAATAAACTACCTAAGAAAATAACCCTAAGAAGTTCTTTCCCTTTCTACTAAAAATTTCTCCACCTCCGTATTGAAAACATGATTGACTATACTTCTCCAAAATGGTGGCTAATTCAGAACATAGTGGAAGGTAAAGAAGTTAATGGAAATACTGGGGAAAAATTATGTTTTCTTTTCTTTGAAACCACCATCCAGATACTCAATATTATCAATTTTTAAAAGTAAAACAAAATGTACATATAGTAAAAGTCCATCTTGGTAATGCTAAGATACTCCTGATTTTCCTTTCTCTCCCACCACCCCCTGTGATGTTAGAGACCTAAAAGAAGAAAAAGGATATCCTCGGGAAAGGAAATGAAAGGAACAAATATGACCAGTACTCCACAACTCACTATATTTATTCCCCTTCATGAAAATCCTTATACATTTCCTGTTTGATTTCTTTCCTACTCCATTGATTTATTATGCCAGAATCACCACATGAGTCTCAACTCCTATCCCCTAGCCACTGCTTCCCTTTCCCACCTCACATCCTTTTCACAAGAGAACCAGCCCTCAAGCTGGTGTGATGGATAATTGCCAGAAGCTCAGGGAGCCCTCTCCAGAATGTTAGAACCACAGTAAAGAAAAAAGGATTTTGTGGTTTATTGAAAGCACTTTTAAATATTTTATTTTTAAATTAGGTAGGTGCAGGGGTTTAGGCGGTTAAGCATCTGCCTTCGGCTCAGGTCATAATCCCAGGGTCCTGGGATCGAGTCCCATGGGAGGCTCCCTACTCAGTGGGAGAGTCTGCTTCTCTGTTTCCATCTGTCTCTTCCCCAGCTCAGGCGCTCTCTCTCTCTCTCTCTCTCTCTCTCTCTCCTCTCTCTCAATCTCTCTCAAATAAATAAATAAAAATAAATAAGTAAGGTTGTTGTGTATATTGGTTTCTCTAGTGCTTTCAATTACCCTGTTGTGCTTTAGGCACATTTTTTTTTTTCTCAAAATAGTTAAAATGGGCCAACCTAGGAGATTAACTGTTGCATATGGCACTTTTTGTGGGAAAAACGTCTATATTCCAGAAAAAAATATTTTCAAAATTCTTTATTTTTAGGCTGATATGTGTCCACTGCATTTCAAATATTTCCTTGTTGTTAACAGGATCTCGATTGCTATGACACTCCTGGCATTTTCTACCCCTTTATTTCATGCATCCTAGTGGAATTAAAGGAGAATAAGTTAGAAATGCTCAACTATGTCAAATTTTTATATGTATTATAAAAATATAGTAGAGATGCCTTCAGGGTACTGCTTCTCCATATACTAAGTAGTAGCTTATTATATTCTCCTTTACACACACACACATACACATACATACTCCTAACCAAATTACATCCTTCAACTTATGTCTTATTAGGGTTGAGGTTACTATTTGTGCTTCCAAATGCTTTACTGGTTATCTTAATTCTCAATAAATAGTTTAGATTACTATGGAATCAGAAAAGACCTCGAATTGCTAAGGAAATGTTGAAAAAGAAAAACACATGGGGCATCATGTTACCTGATTTCAAGCTTTATTACAAAGTTGTGATCACCAAGACAGCATGGTACTGACACAAAAACAGACACGTAGACCAATGGAACAGAGTAAAGAGTCCAGATATGGACCCTCAACTCTATGATCAAATAATCTTTGACAAAGCAGGAAAAAATATCCAGTGGAAAAAGGATAGTCTCTTCAATAAATGGTGTCAGGAAAATTGGACAGCTACTTATAGAAGAATGAAACTAGACCATCCTCTTACACCATACACAAAGATAAACTCAAAATGGATGAAAGACCTCAATGTGAGGCAGGAATCTATTAAAATCCTAGAGGAGAACATAAGCAGTAACCTCTTTGATGTCAGCGGCAGCAACTTCTTTCAAGACATGTCTCCAAAGGCAAAGGAAACAAAAGCAAAAATGAACTTTTGGGATTTCATCAAAATAAAAAGCTTCTGCAAAACAAAAGAAACAATCAACAAAACAAAGAGGCAACCCACAGAATGGGAGAAGATATTTGCAAATGACACTACAGACAACCGGCTGATATCCACGATCTATGAGGAACTCCTCAAACTCAACAACCAAAATAAAGATCATCACATCAAAAAATGGGAAGAAGACATGAACAGACATTTCTCTATAGAAGACATACAAATGGCTAGCAGGCACACGAAAAAAATGTTCATCATCATTTGCCATCAGGGAAATTCAAATTCAAATTGAGATACTATCTTCCACCAGTTAGAATGGCCAAAATTGACAGGACAGGAAACAACAAGTGTTGGAGAGGCTGCGGAGAAAAGGGAACTCTCTTACACTGTTGGTGGGAATGCAAGCTTGTGCTGCCACTTTGGAAAACAGTGTGGAGGTTCTTTTAAAAATTAAAAATAGAGCTACCCTATGACCCTGCAATTGCACTACTGGGTATTTACCCCAAAGTTACAGAGGTAGTGAAAAGAAGGGCCATATGTACCCCAGTGTTCACTGCAGCAATGGCCACAATCACCAAATTGTGGAAATAGCCAAGGTGCCCTCCAACAGACAAATGGATAAAGAAGATATGGTCCATATATACAATGGAATATTATGCCTCCATCAGAAAGGATGAATACCCAACTTTTGTAGCAACATGGACAGGACTGGAGGAGATTATGCCGAATGAGATAAACCAAGCAGAGAAAGTCAAGTATCATATGGTTTCTCTTACTTGTGGAGTGTAAGGAGTAACATGGAGGACAGTGGGAGAAGGAAAGGAAATGGGAAGTAGGGTAAATAAGAGAGGGAGATGAAGCATGAGAGACTTTGGACTCTGAGAAAGAAACTGAGGTTTTTGGAAGGGAGGGAGGTGGGGGGATTTGTGAGCCTTGTGGTGGGTATTGAGGGCACAAATTGCATGGAGCACTGGGTGTGGGGCATAAACAATGAATTTTGGAACACTGAAAAAAATAAATTATTATTTAAAATAGTTTAGAATAAAAAGAATTCAATAAATAATAAATAGAATAACTAAAAATAAATAGAATAAACTTAAATGAGTAGAATAAACAAGTTGTTTAAAATCAAGCTGAAAAATAAAAGTGATAATTATTGAACTCCTCAATGAGTTTCAAAATAGATTCAGAGTTGAGGAATACTAAGATACAAAGCAAAAGACAACAATTTTGTGGAAAATATGTAGAGGAAGTAGTTGATAGAGCTAGGACATGTGACTTTGGGCCTTATGATCTAAGGCATCCTGACCTTAGTGTGTGTAAGGGCTTATAATAGGGCTCAAGGATATTTACAGTGGTGTTATTGGCTTTTAATGTCTGAGGACTGAGTAAGAGGTATTAGTGTGCAAGCCATCTTAGAAGATGACTGCTACAAAGGAAGATTAGCAAGTAATGGCATGGACTACATGGGCCTCAGCAATAGTATGGGCTATCTTGGCCAGTTTGAGGGACTTTAGGATGCAGGCCACTGCAGCTTGATCTTAAGCTATACTTAGAGTATATACACTGGCAGCCAAGGCTTTAGCAGATAACTTGGCAGATACTGGCAAATCACAGAGGCCTTAGTAAGCAGACACAGCTGAGGGAAATAGACAATTATTAGGAAAAGAATGTCTTCATAGGCCATTTAGGCCCTCATTGGCAGAACGATATTTGCTCCTTTAAAACTCTGCAGCAACTGTGTTCCACGTGTGCTAGCAACACTACGGGGGTTCTAGCTTTAAACTATGAGTACCAAGCTTATAAACTTAGGTTCCAGACTTAAGACAGCAGTTTTAGATAGGCTTGCTATTTCAGTTGATTCTTCTAGACTAGAAAAACGAAATGAGATCATGGAAAAGTAGTAAAAAAGTTGAACAAGAAACAAAATACCAGACCCTTAGCCCACTATTGCAGACAATGCAGCAACAATGAAATACTATCAAAGTTTATAATGTTAAAGGAATGACTCTGCTCACATGCTGATTTTTATTTAGCCCCTTGGGGCTCAGCTTCAGAAATATCAACAGCAACTTCAGCTGTAGAGGATATCATTTTAGCTGAAACCCAAGTGGGAGGGTAAACATTTTCTAGAAAGCAGGTTTCTCAGGCCTAGGATAGTGTAATGTAGGAAGTGGTGGAAATGAACTACAAATGAAAATGCCTGTTTATTATGAGAATGTGGTCTCAATGTCACCAGATGGAACCTGTACTCAAGTCATCATTAGAGTGCTAGAAACACAGGGCTTGAAGGGGAAATGGTAATTAATATGTTAATCACAGTTCCATGATTAATCACTTGATAGGAATGAGTTTTAATTCAGAGGATTTTGGAGACATGGCAGAATGAGTTATCTTCAGGTCATTCCAAGAAGACTAAATTCAAGATTGACAACATCCTCTCTTCTTTACTCTCTGAATATCAAACCTCCACAATGGTTTCTTACAACAGGAAAAGTGAATTCTGAGAACAAAATTTTGTCTGGGAAAAACTGTTCCAGATGTGGTGATGAGACTTTTATATTTGTTGTGCTCGGTCAGGCCCTGTGTTATGAAATATTATGTGCACTAGTAACTCCTAGGACTCTATAGTGAGGCACATAATAGACTTGGCATTAAGCTAGTACCACTCCAAAAACTCCAAAAACTCCAAAAAATGACACCCATTTCCATGAAAGAGAGTCGGTTGTAGCGACTGAATGAAGGAACAAAACTTAGACATTAAAATTTATTGATCTGTGATTGAGCAGAATATGAAGTTGAGAAGAATAAAATTGTACATTACTTTATTAGAAATATAGTATTGTAAGACAGAGAATTTCATTTTAGACTTCAATTTATCTTAATTTCAACATTTCTGGACTTTAATTTGTAAGGGGATTTGATCTTTATGATTTTAATTTTCCTTTGTAAATTCATAATGGGAGGCAGATTATATTCAAATTAGGTTATCTTTTTGTTACTGGCATTTTATTACAATGTCTATGTATTTTGTTCTTCGAATATGTTGTCTTCAATTTTATGGTAGGGCTTAGGTGGGCTATATTGGACTAAGTGAATGTATTTGTGATGAGAAATAGAATAAGGAATGACTATTTATTTATTTATTTATTTATAATAAAGACAATTGATCAAATTAATGTTTTTTTTAAATACTTTATTATTTGACAGAGAGAAACACAGCTAGAGAGGGAACACACTCATGGGGAATGAGAGGGGGAAAAGCAGTCTTCCCGCCAAGCAGGGAGCCCAAAGAGGGCTTGATCTCAGGACTCCAGGATCAAGACCTGAACTAAAGGCAGATACTTAGCGACTGATCCATCCAGGTGTCCCAAATTAATGTGTTTTTACCTATTTGCATCCATCAGTGATTCTAGACAGATAACAAAAGTATAGTGGTTGTGATTGGGTCTCTGGCATCATGAAGGTGGGAGGAGAACTATCCTAAAGTACTGTCCATATTTTTCCCAAAGGGAAATAACCAGAACCCCACTTGGCTATAGGTTTAATGTTGATACCTAGTTTGTTAAAATAATATCAACAAAACCAAACAAAACTGTGGCATATTTGGGTAATAATATTAGTGAAAACACATTTTCTCTTTCCTAAAGTTTCCCTCTTTGGAAGGGGCCTCAATAAATAAAGTTGTGGCTTCCCCTTATCATAGGGAAGATGCCATAACTATCTGATGACTAATTTTTGGAATAATAATTTTGACATAATTAGCTTGTCTGTTTTTCATTTTATAAGTGAAATGTTCACACACACAAAGACATTCATTTTGTTGAGAACTTGTCACAAGTTTAACTTAGGCTGACTACTATTTCTCTCCCCCTCCAAAGACTTGCTCTGGAAGGACTAGTCCCTGATACAGCACATTTGATAGCATGGATAAGTCTATGAAAATCTGGGGTTCAATTGTCAGGATTTCTTGACTGTCAGGCTAGCATAAAAGCTTCCATTTATCATTTACTGTCTATAAAGCTAATATTTTGGTTTCTAACTCCTTATTCTTTATCTTATTTATCAAGCTTTTCAGAACTGAGATAGTGATAAAAGTATTATTTATTAGTTCCCTTTAAAAACACAAATAAACTTTTATAATACAAGCCACTGTTAAGTTTAGGTCGATGAAAATAAGCTATAATTCTACAAATCACCTTCTATGTAAAGCCAACAGAAAAGGTAACTTTAGCTGGAGGCTGTTTCTTCCAAAACACATGGTAGCTGTGAGCAAAATTCATTGTCATTTAAATCAGTGTATCTCAGAACCTAGGGAATGATGTGATCAAAATTATTGCAGACATGGAAAAATATTAGTCCATATTTAAATAGATACAAATAATTCTGATACCAGATACTAAGTCATACAGACATTATAAAAGGTGACCACTCTCATGGAGGAAGAATTAGTTAGAACTATCAAACTAGAATTTTTATTAAATGTTATCTGTAATTTTCTTATATAATTATTTAAGACAATTTTTTGTGATTAAATAATGTTTTGGAATATCCGAGGAGTGTAAAACTTTTTTTTCTTTTTAAATGGTGCAAAGTAGAATATGTGTTATGATAAAATCCCTTGAGGGTTTTGGAATGCAGACCAGTTATGAAAGCATGGAATCTAGTTTATGAGTTAGAAGGATAATATGTACCATAGAAGTAATAGGAGCACAATTGGGAAAACGAAAAATATAGAAGCCTTGTGTGCCTAAGGAAAGGCATTGACATTTTCAAGTGATATTTGATAATGCCATTTCTGTAAATATGTTTTAAGTACAGAAACCTTTTGCATGAAAAACCTGTGGAAACGTTTTCCTGGGAAGTCTGTAGAGACAACTAAGAAATCTTTTTAAAAATTTATTCTGGTTCTCACTTTATGGAATGGATATCTAGATACTCTAATATATACTGAGACAGAATATCACTTTGGTGTTCTAATAATTTCTACACTTTCCCATTTCTTTCTTATTCTCCACCAGGACTCAAATCTTAGTTTATAATGGGTGTGGATCTGACCATGGTGCTGAAATATGTGTTCGTGGGACTTCCAGATTGTGGATTCAGCATAGATGGAATAAAGCACATTTTGTAGTAATAATCTTATATCTCTTTTTTCCTGTGTTTGATAAAGCATACGAGAAGTAATGGAGATACCCAAGATTTAAAATCAAATTCGTCTGGCATTTACTACTTTTATAACTTCATCAAGTTATTTAAACTTTCTGAGTTAAGATTTTTCATTTATAAAATGGTAGTCATGCTGGATCTATTTTATAGGATTGTTAAGGATTGTACATGGTACTGGAAAAGCATCTCACATAAAAGGTATGCCAATATATATTAGATCTTTTTCTCTTTCCTCATAATCCTTTACTGAAAAACTAATGTCTTATTCATTACCAATTTGTACAGTTCTAGATAACTTCATTTATATGGTGCCAGTTGCTAAGATAGTCAATCATATAAACCTGATTTGTCATGAATGGGGCACTTTTGGACTAACAATTTTAAAACTGTGTAAATGTATTGGTGTAATCCACATGTGACTTCTCAATTTCCAGGGAGATTTCACATGATAGAGACATTTTTGGAGACAGTTAATTTACCATTTTGCCAAAACTATCAAGTGAGTAAATAATATCTGATAACACTGTGACAAAGATGCTGTGGAATTATGCCACTTTGAACATTTGGTGGTGCATTAAGAGGCATTTTGTACTATTCTCTTTTTATTTAAAAAACTCTGTAACCTTAGACTCGTCATTAACCTCATTATGTTTTATTTGTAATAAATTGTGTCATTTTTTCTGTGAAGATTATTGGTTAAAATAATTTATATGCATTCATTACATTCAAACATAGAACAAAATCAAGAAAACACAGGAAAAAATTAAGCATGGCCTTAGAATTTCTTATATCTCCAATCTTGTTTCCCACATTCTGAATACTGGTACTTATGGCCATCCATCTAAAAGTTTAGGCTTACCAAGAGTCTTTTATTTTAAAAATTCTTTACTCTGAGAAAGAAGTTAACTGGAATCCAAGTATAAAATTTATTTGGTGTATTATCAAGTTATTATACTTTTGTCTTGAACTTAGGATCTTTTTCTAAGCATTATATTCTCAAATTTCTGTTTTCATGTTGCTCAGACCTTCTCTTTGGATATCCAAGTCTGTATTTCCTTTTCTCTGATCCTAGGTTTCAGAATGATAGTCACCCTACAGTCATGCCTATAGGACTCCACAGACATAGTATATAGCTATCTGCCTGCTTCCCTGAATTGAATTTGTTTTTCGGTAATCAATCCCACGTGATGTAGGGAGCTTTCAACCTAACTCTGCTCACCGAACTTTAAATTGCTGTCCAAATCCTAAAAAAGTGATAAATTCTTTTCTGTAGTACCAAATAGTGTAATATATGATTGGAATTCATATGACGTGTGTGTGTGTGTGTGTGTGTGTGTGTGTGTGTGTGTGTGTTAAAGACTTAGATAATGGAACTAAGAATACATCCAATGTGATAGTTATTTGGGTCAAATTGCTTTAATCTTAGACACCTAAAGTAGAATTTAAAATGACCTTGACAAATTAGACAAGTTCTCCAACAAAAACAGTACGATAGAGATGAGTACAGTATGGTACACAGGGGAAAACAACTAAGGATGAATACAATAAGCACAGGAGTGGCTCTAAGCAATTATGAAAAAAATATTTAGAAACTATAGGGAAGAAAAGCTGGAAATTAATCAGCATTAAACTGTTGTTAATTTTCAAGAGCTGATATGGCATTTAGATACACAGTATTATAAGCTATCATAGAAAAGCAGAGAAGTAATCTTTTGGCTTGGTAAATCTGAGGATAATCCTCTTCTAAATTTTGCTAGTAGTGAGAACTTTATTTTTGCAATATGTTTATTTGTCACCTATTTATTGAAACCCTACTGTGTAGAGTATGAAGTGCTACAGGTTATCATTTGATACTTCATTCTAATTACCATAGGTAACAAGTTAGCATTTTTGTCAAGGTAAATGTATTTTGTATCACATTCTATAATTTTGTTGTTTTCTATAATGGACATCTGTTAGATTTTGTCATCTAGCATCTCTTCATTTTAGGAATTGTTTCTTCCCCATTTGATGGGATCATTTACTTAGTTACACAGTCATACTTCACTGCCTCTGGCCAATCAGGCAGAGTGACTGACTGAAATTGGGACATGTAAAGATAAATTGTTTCTAAATCATTTCAGGACTGTTTGTTAGGGTTATGAGGAAACAGCTCTTTTATGTTTTCTGAAATCTCTCAATGCAGTTATGGGGTAAGCCTAGAAAGTAGGAAATTTAGACTAATGCCTATTCATTCTTGGTTATCTTAGAAGAACCATAGTGCAGGGTAATATTCTGGGTATCAAGGTTCTCCCCAACTCATTACCAAGAGAACTGATGGTTTTACTGTGAATGTTAGGAGAAAGAGGCAGATCTATGGCAAAATAAACAAGATAGGTAGAATTTTGGCACATCTGAGAGATAAATCTTATTTCCTAAGCAATTCAGCATCTGGGATTTAGACATAAACTTATAGAAATATCATGTTGGTGATGATGAATGCCAATATGATACTTATGAAATGAAAAGTATGATGGTTAATTTTATGTGCCAACTTGTTTGGGGCACAGGGCACCCACATAGTTGCTTAAATATTATCTCTGGGTGTGTCTAGAAGGGTGATTATGGATGAGATTAACATTTTAGTCTGCAGAGTGAGTAAAGCAGATTATTCTCTGTGATCCTTAATTTTATATGTCAGCTTGATTGAGAGATTATTCTAGGTATGTTTATGAAGGTGTTTCTGGATAAGATTATCATTTGAATCAGTAGATTGATAAAGCCAGTTGCTCTCCTTACTATGGGCAAGCACCATCCAATCCCTTGAGTATAGAAAAAATAGCGGAGAAAGGCCCTCCCCATTCTACCTGCGTGCATGAACTAAGACATCAGTCTTCTGCCCTTGAACTGGGAATCACACTATCAGCTCCTCAGTTCCCAGGCCTTTAGACTTGAACTGGAACCATAACTCTGGTTTTCCTGTGTCTCCAGCTTGTAGACAGCATATTGTGGGACTTTGGAGTCTCCATAATTGTATAAGCCAATTCCTTGTAATCTCTCTCTGTCTTCTTTCTCTTTCTATCTCCACTCAGATATATATATCTTCATATATCTCAGAATACATACATATATAGATATCTGAGGATGCTAATACACTACCCTCAGTATGAGTTGGCCTCATCCAATCCATTGAAGGACTGAATAGATAGAAAGGCCAAAGAAGAGGGGCACCTGGCTCATTGGTTCAGTGACTGTCTTTGGCTCAGGTCATGATCCTGGAGTTCCAGGATTGAGCCCCACATTGGTCTCTCTGCTCAGAGGGAAGCCTGCTTATCCCTCTCTCACTCCCCCTGCTTGTGTTCCCTCTTTAGCTGTGTTTCTCTCTGTCAAATAAATAGATAAAATCTTAAAAAAAAAGAAAAAAGCTGAAGAAGAAAGAGTTCTCTCTGCTTGACTGCGTTCAAGCTGAGTCATTGGCCTTCTCCTGCCTTTGGATTTAGATTTAGATTGGAACTTATACACCATTAGCTTTTCTGGTTCATAGGCCTTTGGACTTGGAGTGGAACTCCAATGGGTCTCCAGCTTGCTGACTGCAGATTTAGGGACTTCTTAGCGGCCATATCTGCATGACCTAATTCCTTATAAATAATTCTTTCTTTCTTTCTCTTTCTTTCTTTCTTTCTTTCTTTCTTTCTTTCTTCTCTCTCTCTCTTCCTTCCTTCTTCCTTCCTTCCTTCTTTCTTCTTTCTTCTTTTTTTTTTAAAACCTTTTATTTATTTGACAGAGAGAAACATAGCCAGAGGGGGAACACAAGCAGGGGGAGTGAGAGAGGGAGAAGCAGGCTTCCCACTGAGCAGGGAGCCCGATGTGGGACTCGATCCTGGGTCTCTGGGATCATGACCTGAGCCGAAGGCAGTCGCTTAAGTAACTGGGCCACCCCGGTGCCCCTATTCTTTCTTTTCTTTTCTTTCTTTCTTTCTTTCTTTCTTTTTTTCTTTCTTTCTTTCTTTCTTTCTTTCTTTCTTTCTTTCTTTCTTTCTCTTTCTTTCTTCCTTCCTTCCTTCCTTCCTTCCTTCCTTCCTTCCTTCCTTCCTTTCTTTCTTTCTTTCTTTCTTTCTTTCTTTCTTTCTTTCTTTCTTTCTTTCTTTCTTTCTTTCTTTCTCCTTCCTTCCTCCCTTCCCTTCCTTTCCTTTCTTTCTCCTAGACTAATACAGATTCGGTACCAAGGTCAGTGCAGCCCAATAGGACTCAATGAGATCATGGTAATATTCTCTATCTGCATTGGCTAATAAACTAGTCACAATTCGTATATTGCTACTGAGGTCTAAAATGTGATTAGCATAACTAAAATGTAGTTTTAAATTTTATTTTATTTTAATTAATTTAAATTTAAGTAGTCACACATGGTTAGCATTTATCTGTTGGATGGCACAGCTCTGAGAGGAAAAGCCATATTTTTATTTTTTATTTTTATCTTTTTGTTACATTTTTAAAGTCATGCTATTCTTTCATATATAACTTTCCAGTCTCATTTCATCTTTCTTCTTTTGTCCTTTTAGCTCTTGTTTGTTTGCTACTACAAGATGCTTTCTTCTTCTTCTTCTTCTTCTTCTTATTATTATTATTATTATTATTTCCTTTATTTTATTAAATAACAAATTAGATGTTCCCCAGAGATGTAGATCAACTTAGTTGTGTTAGCAGTAGAATTATAAAGTATTTTAATTTACCCTGGATTCATCAGGAATCAAGTAATGTCATAGAGTTCTTCAGAATTCTTCATTTCTGCTATTGAGTCACCAATACAGCTCCTTTTATTTGGTCAATCTGGATCAAGAACTGGGTCATTTGGTTTCTGTATTATTAGACTGACCTGATTCATTTCATAGAAGAATCATGTAATATTCCTACCAGAAATTATATTAAATACTAGTACAAATAAAGAGACTTTCCCAAAACAAGGGAGTAAAAAGATACCTGAAAAACCACCATATACAATTTAATAAGTGATTATAGTTATTCCTATCTAATTATTCCAAACACATTGCTGTTGAAAGAATCAGGAATAGTTAACAATAGTCAACAGTGGTTAGGTATGGATAATGGAATCCCTGATGTACTTTCACTAGGTATGTATTTTATTTATTCTTATATAGTTTGTATTTTACCAACTCCTATATATTTCTTTTTCTTTCTTTTTTTTAACCTGAAGTATAGTTGATATACAACGGTGTACTAGTTTCAGGTATGCAACATATTGATTCAACAATTCTATACATTACATTAAACATTATATAGCATTTGCTTATCACAAAAATTATAGTCATCATCTGTTATCTACAGTTATTAAAATGTTATTAAACATGCTGTATTTTTAATTCCAGAAACTTACTTATTTTATAACTGGAAGTTTGTACCTCTTAATCCCCTTGACCTATTATTATGGCCTATGGACCCTCTTTTCCTCCTTTGGCTTCTATAATATCATATACAGTCTTGATTTTATTATTGCTTTTTAATTCTCTATTTCTTTTCCCTTAAAATTTTAAATTTGATTTGCCTCAGGGTTCTGTTATTCTCTATCTGAACCAACTCTAGATTTTGTCTTCTAGTTTCATGGCTTACATATCATGTAAAATACCATTGAATGAATTTTTCCTAAATTATATATCTGGAGCAGATCTGTCTTCCAAAGTGTAGACTAATACATCTAAAATATATTTTTAAATTTTTAATAGATATATTAAATCTGACAAGCCAAATTTAATCTCATAATCTTTCCTCCCAAACTGGCTATTTCGCTTTCTTAATTCTTCCTCAAAAAATAGCAACTCCACTTTTCCTGTTGTCAAACCAATAACCTTGTTTCACTCATTCTTCATGCCCATCCCCTCTGGCAACCACCAGTTTGTTCTCTGTGTTTAGGAGCAAACCAACAACAACAACAACAACAACAACCAGACTCATATGTATTTCTTTTGTAAATAAAAATTTACTTGGGATTTTTTTATGTGTTGAATTTTATTTTGAGTTCTACTTAAGAATGCTTAGATTTATTTATTAAGAAAAAAATAATGCCTTAGAAAAATACACAAAGAGGAAGGCAAGTAAATCTGTTTTTATATAAGTTAAATCAGAAGGTAGTCACCTTTTGATGGATATATTCATTCCTTCCTCAACTATATTTTGAGTGATTATTTTGTTTTAGCCCTTTTCTAATTGCTAAAATTCCAGTAAACAAGCCAAAGTCCCTTCAGTCTTACAGCTTACATTCTAGTTGGGGAGAAAACCAATACACAAGTAAACAAAGGGATTAAATAATATAAGTTCAGGTATATAAAGGGCATGAAGAAATATAAAATGAGGTAGACATGTAAAGGGAGACTAGATGGGTTGGAGATGGAGGAATAAAGGATAAGTCAGTAAATGAGTGTCTGAGAATGTCATATTTGAGCAGACTTGTTCATAAAATAAAGCAATGACTTTGTGATGCTCTTCAATAAGAGTGTTCTATGTAAAAAAACTCCACATATAAAAATCATGTGGCAGGTATGAAATTGACCTGAAGGAATGTAGTCATTTTCTTGAGAGGGTTCTTAAATATAGCCCATCTTCAATATCACTATCTTAAGAGTTAAGAATTATTTCTGTGATATATCCATTTACCCTTGGTCATTTGTAAAACTATTTTACACATTGGTGGTTATTAAACTCTAGGATCATATGACCTTCTCTATGGTAGAGTGAACATTTTCTTGTTTTAAAGTGAATGGAGGGAATGGAATTATCCCTCATGATGAGTTAAGAAAGTGTGTCATGGCCACATAGCTTAGATCATTTATATTCAATCATTGTAGAGATAAAAATTACACTACATAACATCACCAGGTCATTTTTATTCTATACATTGTGGTTCCATTATTTTAAATAAGAGATATGTAAATGTTGGTCATATTACCATTTAGTTTATTCATGTTTAAATACAGGAACAGCTCATCTTAAGATTGCAAATTCTTAAATATCTGTGAATTTTTATTTTCAATAATTTTATATCCTATTACTAATATAAATTGAAATTCTAGAAATAAGGCATTTCGATGAAATAAAAGGTCATAATTCTGAAGAAAGACACTGAATGCTTTGTAACAGCAAAATAATAAATTAAAATGCATTTAAAGGCAATTAATATTGCTTACATACTATTATGTATCTTATATATAGATACTATTATATACTGTACATTATACTGTATGTACTATACATTATACAGAAAGAGTCTTATCATTTCTGCAACACAGGCAGCTGATCTTATATTTAAAATGCTGGCAAGCATGGAGAATGACAATCAATGTTTCCAGTACTCAATAAGCTAATTTTCTTCCACAATGATCTACATTTTCACCAGGCCATGAAATTTCTTTTTCTAGGTCAATTTACTGAAAGAGTCAATTTGCTATGAGAGTCAATTTAGCATGGATTTTTAGATTTTTAGTCCTGGGGATCAATAATGACTGTATATTTAAAGTGTTTAGGTATTTCACTAACATTTAGTATTTTTTTTTAATATAAATATCCTAAGCATGTGAAATTCCAGAAAACATGTCCATAGTAGTAAAAAGTGACACAGTAATTTTCCCATTCTGATTTCAAAAAAAATTGCCACAATTAAAAAATTTTTAAATTTATCATCTTTTAAGCTTTATTGAGGTATAGTTGACAAATAAAATTATAAGATATTTAAAGTGCACATAGTGATAATTTGATATACATACACATTGTGAAAGAATTTCCCTCATCTAGTTAATTATCAAATCCATCACCTTAAAACTGTCAGCAAGTTACTTTGCCCCTAGTAGAATAGAAAAGACATAAACATCTCATCATTATAAATCCCAATTCTTTCAATTTGATGTAGGAACAGTCATAAAGTACAAACTAAGTACAGTCTCTTCTGTGAAATATATCTTAAAAGAATTAATATCTATGGTACTAATGTGGGAATAGAGACTGTCATCCTATTCTGTGACAGTAGAAGCAAAGAGGACATCAAGTCCAAGGCAAAGGAAAAGTAAGTACTCTCTTTAGGTAACTTTCAAAATGAATAGTAAATAAATAGCTTGCATTTAAAGCATTAATTTCTCTCAATTTTAAAATTCATTTCAGGAGGGGGGATGGGTTAAGTGGGTGATCAGAATTAAGGAGGGTACTTGTCAACATTGAGTATTGTGTGTAAGTGATGAATCACCAAATTCATACCTGAAACTAATATTACACAGTATGTTAACTAAATAGAGTTTAATAAATAGTTGAAAAATTAAAATAAAATTCATTTCAAAACATGAAATTAAATATTGAAAAATATTTTGCCATGAAGTGAAGGATAATACAATGCTTAATGATAAGGAAACTCTCCCAAATAGGTTTACTATTTTAGACTATTACATATAGGGATGTGTGGATAGATGCCATCTTTTGGCAATTTATGAAATTAACTCATCGTCTAATGATTCAGAAGAGATCAGTTAATTTACACATTTACTGAGACACTGATAATATATGTAGATAATAATAGCCTTAAAACTATGAAATGAAGATATTTAAAGATATTTAATTTCATTCTAAGAAATCTTTTAAGTTTTAGAAATGATTTTATTCCTGCAATGATGACTCTATAACATTTTGACGCTTGTCACATTTTAAAATATTGAAAGATCTTAAAATCATTAAGCATTTGATAATTTTTTTTTTTTAAGATTTTATTTATTTACTTGACAGAGAGAAACACAGTGAGAGAGGGAACACAAGCAAGGGGAGTGAGAGGGAGAAGCAGGCTTCCCGCCGAGCAGGAAGCCCGATGTGGGGCTTGATCCCAGATCTCCGGGATCATGACTTGAGCTGAAGGCAGTTGCTTAACCAACTGAGCCACCCAGGCGCCCCAGCATTTGATAATTTTTAAGTTAATTGGTTAATAACATTTAAAAATAGACTATTTAGAAAATAGAGTGTTATATATTCCTTGTACTTAAAGGTGACATTATTTATCCAAATGTTCAGAGCTCATAAGTATCCCCCGACACACACACACACACACACACACACACACACACTGACGCCAGGATTGTAGTAAGTGCAAACTCTCTTCCAATCCCCTGACTGGGTGTATGGGCTAAAGAGAACTCTTAATCAAGTAAAGTCTATGACTCTCATCACAATCAAATTTGTAACCATCTTAAAATGACCTAATTAAATTAATCATTTTTTACCCCATAGTTTACGAGAAGAGTTATTTGTGTGTTGTGATGACAAGGAGACTACAGGGATTCTTAAAAATAGTAATTTAACAAAAGTCCTCTGGGTCTTTGAAAGTTTTCTGTTTCATAAAACACCCACTGGAATTCTCCCTGTGGTTGAGTCTGGTAAAACTGTGTTAAAGACAGGTGCTTCTCACAATTCGTGTGCCTACAAATCAGCCTGGTATCTTGTCACAATGAAAAATCTTATTCTGTAGGTATGGGTAGGGCATGAGATTCTGCAGTTCTAGCAAGTTCCCAGGTGTTGGTGGTAATACTGCCCTGATGATCACCTACTATATAGAAAGCCTATAAACTATTTCAGTATAGAAGTCCTAATTTCTGACATAGTTATCAACAAGAACAAAAATTTGCTTGTGAGTATTAATAACTAATGCTGAGATACTCATGTTTGGTTGGGACATTTTCTCGAATACAACAATCTTGGAGTATTGAATTTTTGTTTG
The DNA here is from genome assembly GCA_004023965.1 of Spilogale gracilis. Classification (NCBI taxonomy): domain Eukaryota; kingdom Metazoa; phylum Chordata; class Mammalia; order Carnivora; family Mephitidae; genus Spilogale; species Spilogale gracilis. The sequence continues at coordinate 95,244 of PITA01004154.1, read as the reverse complement.
TTTATCTCAGTAAGACTTTAGAAGTCATCAGATGCAGCTCCTTCATATTATGGTTGAGAAAACTGAGGGTCAAGGAAGTTGAATATATGTCCAAGGTGGTACACCCTGTAGCAGCAGGACATGCACTAGAACAAAGGAACTCTGACTACCATTTCAATAAAGAAACCGTAACTTTTCGGCATTTCCATTTTTTTATATACTCCCTGACACAAAAACCTAAGCATGAGTCAATAATGATTAGAATTCCACCTTTTGATGCTCACAGTAGTTTAAATGATAGCAGTGTCCTTGGACTTACTAACTTACCTGACAGCTAAAACTCACAGTAGGCAACTATCTCTTACAATAATAAGAGTATTCACACAACATCTTTCTTCTAGAGTCTACTTGCAGTTTTATTATGGACATTTTGCTTCTTAATTTTGAGAGCCTGGGGAGAAAAGTGGACAAAGAAATGAATGGGTCATTAGTTAAAAGGCAAGGGTTGAATCTGTAAAAGGTTGTGGCAAAGTAAGCAACAAATGGGAAAGAGCGAAGGGCATCAATATTGATCGTGCCTCTCATCTTTCCCTCTGTCTTCTTACTTGCAGGTTTCTATTATGCAGTCTCTCAAACAAAGCAGACTTTATTTATGGTGTGACTGACTTTACACTACTGAGCTAGTTCATCATCTGTTAATTTGGTCCAATTAAAAACTGGTCATAGGGAAAAGCCTGGGAATTAAGCTTATTTAGAAACACAACTTCTAATTTATTTATGTCTATGCATTTATATCTCTTCTAAAGGATACTTTACAGGGTGCTGATTTATAGAGGTGGTTCTGTCCAGATTCCTGAGTTCCTTTGTATGGTCACTTTTGGTGGAGTCCTTGAAGAGAGTACATTTATGTTCTACCCCCCCCCCCCCGCCTTCCTTCAGGTTATTATTAAAGCATTTATACAGGATTACCTAAGATTTCCTGGTATCCTGAATTAGAAAAATCCCACTTAAGAGCTACAGCCACCATTTATAAAGCACTTACACATTGTATGGCCTTGTACTGACACGTTTACATTCTCACCAATCCTTAAAACTATAAAAGGTAGTGCCTATTACTATCCATGCTTTGCATTTGAGGAGGCTTCAAATTTAAACATTCATTAAAATCAGTAAACATTATGCAGCGAGAAGTGATAGCTATGGGATTTGAATTGGAGTATGCTTATTGGCAGTGTTGACCAATATTGTCATCCACTTGGCTCTACTGAGATTTATACCTAGACTAAGTAAAAATTCTGAAAAACAAAAACAATTTCATCTCCTCCACCCTTAACTTTTTCTTCTCTGCCACACAAGTTCTTGTAGGCAGGTAGGTGTGCCACTCCGTATACTTAGTCTCTCCCACGCTCTCTGCAATCTTTCTCTTTTGCTGCTGGGAGCGTTAGAGAATGCTGCTGCAGCTGGTGAGTGGGCAGGTGCAGCCACCATCTGCTCTAGCAGTCCAAATGCGCGCAAGAACTTTGCACCCAGGACCTGGCCCAGGCACCAGAGATTCCAGAATCTGCTGGGGACATGGCTAACCCCGCCCCCTCGCGGTGGCGATTGGCTGAACCATTCCTGAGTGCCAGACATGGATTAATGAAGGCGGGTGCCTCCTCTGTTAAGTTAGAGCGAGACGTCTTTAAGTAGGTAAGACCGCGGGGGTGGGATGTGTGAATGGGGGCTTCACTTCTTCCTGCCCGAAGGGTCCTTGAGAAGCCTGTTTGTTTTTCCCGGCGTTTGTCTCCACCCATCCCTTTCTCTCATTGGCCAGGCGTGGTAGGCGGGTGTGTTTCCATTGGTCAGGGGGCGGTGTCTGTCCCTGGCCAGGGTTGGGGGCGGGGCCTCCACCGCGCTGAGCTTGCCCTTGTGTCTGGTGCTCTGTAGAGCTGCCGCTGCCGCTGCCGCCGCCGTCGCCGCCGCCGCCGCCGCCGCCGCCGCCGCCGCCGCCGCCGCCGCCGCCGCCGGTGCCTCTGCTGCTGCTGCAGCTCAAGCATCCGGGAGCCGTCGCCGCCGCCGCTGCCGCTGCCACCACAACCGCTGCTTCTACCGCTGCCACCTCCCCTCCCCGGACCCCGAGACACCCTAAGCGCGAGCGGCGGCTGCTGCTTGCTTGCTCCTCCTCTGCCCCCGCCCCTCCCTTCCGTGACCTACCCACTCCTTGCAGCCCTCGCCCGCACCTTCTCCAACACCCCGGCATCCCTGCACCACCTGCTCGGGCAGCCCCGGCGGGCTCTGGGACTTGCTGTGAGCGCCGAGAGAAGGGCAAGCTCCGAACCCGTGCCTGGCTGACGGCTGTCGCGGCTGCACCACCAGCGGGAGGAGAAGAAACTATTTCGCCCACCGAAACCCCATTCTGCGGGTGCTTCGCAGCTGCCGCTTCTGCTGCCTCCAGTCCAGGTCCGAGGGTTCGAACACCGCAGCGGCGGGGACCGTGGGTCCAGCAGGCGCCGGGAGGACACCGGAGGAGCCCTGCATTCTGGTGCCCCACTCACCAGCATCTCCTTGCCCCCTCGTTCCTTCCCTAACCCATTAGAGAGGGGACCATGATTTGGAAACGCAGCGCCGTTCTCCGCTTCTACAGTGTCTGCGGGCTCCTGCTACAAGGTAATCCCCGCCCCGCCGCGGGGAGCATCAACTTCACGCCCATTCCCCATGATCCCCACTCCACCCCATATTTCCACTCTCCCCGTTCAGTCCCCCAGTCCCCGGCGATTTCCACCCCCTCCCCCTACTCCCCGGTGCGGCAGGGGGCAGTGGCAGTTTGCTCCAGCCCCTCGAATCTCTAGCGCTGGCTCAGTCTTGCTCTCCCAGCAGTCAGCTCCTTACGCGGCACCTTTCGCCTTTTCATTCACCTGAGCTTCCTGCATCTTTCACTCTCAATCCCCGCCACCCCCCCCCCCCACTTCCCCC